>JARQOD010000255.1:100012-179413 GCA_033576555.1 Oophaga sylvatica
TTGACTCATGTTCAGTCTGTGATCTATTAGTATACCCAAGTTTTTTTCACATGTGCTGTTACTTAGCCTTATTCCTCCCATTCTGTATACGCTTTTTTCATTTTAATTTCCCAAATGTAGTACTTTGCATTTTTCCCAGTTAAAAACCATTCTCTTAGTTGCTGCCCACTGCTCCAGTTTATTTATATCTTTTTGAATCCTCTGTCTCTCTTCTCTAGTATTAGCTATCCCTCCTAGCTTTGTGTCAGCAGCAAATTTAATCAGTTTACCCTCAATTCCTTCATCTAAATCAGGGGTCTCAAACTCAATTTACCCTGGGGCCGCTGGAGGTAGAATCTGGGTGAGGCTGGGCAGCATCAGGTTTTCCACAAGAAAAGCTCTTACAAAAACATTCCAATGTTATCAAATGTCCCAATGGGGACAGTGTTGATGATGTATGTATAGTGCTGTGGAGTTAATAGCGCAATATCAATGAATAAATATTATCCTTAATATTATGTTACAATACCAGGATCTGAGGATTTTCTGTTTCGAGGTCAAGAGCTCTCTGATGTGATGTTGCTACCTGTCTCGCTGTCTTCCTCTTTTGACACTGCAGTGTGGTGGACAATTAAACATTAACTGGTTAACAGCAAGAAGTCATTCCCCCAGCGCTCATCCTCCCCAGCGCTCATCCTCCCCCAGCGTTCATCCTCCCCCAGCGCTCATTCTTCCCCAGCGCTCATTCCCCCAGCGCTCATCCTCCCCAGCGCTCATCCTCCCCCAGCGCTCATCCTCCCCCAGCGCTCATTCTCGCCCAGAGCTCATTCCCCCAGCGCTCATTCTCCCCCAGCGCCCAACCTCCCCCAGCGCTCATCCTCCCCCAGCGCTCATCTTCCCCCAGCGCTCATCCTCCCCAGCACTCATTCCCCCCAGCGCTCATTCTCACCAGTGCTCATTCTCCCCAGAGCTCATTCTCCCCAGAGCTCATTCTCCCCAGCGCTCATTCTCCCCAGCGCTCATTCCCCCCCATCGCTCATCCTCCCCAGCGCTCATCCTCCCCCAGCGCTCATCCTCCCCAGCGCTCATTCTCCCCAGAGCTCATTCCCCCAGAGCTCATCCTCCCCCAGCGCCCATTCTCCCCCAGCGCTCATCCTCCCCCTTGCTTTTTCCCCATCACTCCCATCATTGCTTTTCCCTCATCACTCCCATCATTGCTTTTCCCCCATCACTCCCATCATTGATTTTGCCCATTGCTTTTCCCCATCACTGTTTTCCCCATTGCTTTTCCCCATTACTGCCATCATTGCTATTCCCCATTGCTTTTCCCCATTACTCCCATCATTGCTTTTCCCCATTACTGCCATCATTGCTTTTCCCCATTACTGCCATCATTGCTTTTCCCCATTGCTTTTCCCCATCGCTCTCCTCCAACTGGATGTGCAGCCATTAACTACCACTTTTTGGGTCCTATCACTAAGCCAGTTATGAATCCGCCTTGTCCATTCCATACTTAGTCATTTTTTCAATTAGGATTGTGTGAGATACTTTGTCAAATGCTTTGCTGAAGTCAAGATATAATATATCTACAGCATTTCCCTGATCCACCCAGTCAGTGATTCTGTCATAGAAGGAAATTAAATTAGTCTGACACGACTTATTAGTTACAAACCCATGCTGACTCTGGTTAATCACTTCATTCTTGTCCAGGTACTTACATACATGTTGTTTAATAATTTGTTCTGTAACCCTAAAATACTATATTGCTAGGTAGGTAAACACATAGAAAATAATTTGCAACAACAGCCAGCAGTATTGTTTTGGAGCTTACAATTATTAGACACAACTAGTAAAGCAGTTTGCAAAACATTTTTCAATTTTTGTATTTATTGTTTACTATTTTATTTTTTTAACCGTTTAGTGACAGAGCCAATTTTCAGCTTAATGTTCGGGCCAATTTTTACAATTCTGACCACTATCACTTTATGAGGTTATAACTCTGGAATGCTTTAACGGATCCTGCTGATTCTGAGAATGTTTTTTCATGACATACTGTACTTCACATTAGGGGTACATTTTTTTTTATATGACTTGCGTTTATTTATGAAAAAAACAGAAACATGGTGAAAATTTTGAAAATTTACATTTTTATGCCCTTAAATCAGAGAGATATGTCACACAAATTTCTTAATAAATAACATTTCCCACATGTCTACTTTACATCAGCACAATTTTGGAAACAAAATTTTTTTTGTTACGAAGTTATAAGGGTTAAAAGTTGACCAGCGATTTCTCATTTTTACAACACCATTTTTTTTTAGGGACCACATCACATTTGAAGTCACTTTAAGGGGTCTATATGATAGAAAACACCCAAAAGTGACACCATTCTAAAAACTGCACCCCTCAAGGTGCTCAAAACCACATTAAAAAAGTTTATTAACCCTTTACTTGCTTCACAGGAACTGAAGCAATGTAGTAGGAAAAAATTAACATTTAACTTTTTTGAAATTTTTTTATTTCAGAACCAATTTTTTTTATTTTCACAAGTGTTAAAATAGAAAATGAACCACAAAATTTGTTGTTCAATTTCTCCTGAATACGCCAATACCTCATAAGTGGGGGTACACCACTTTTTGGGTGCACGGCAGAGGTCGCAAGTAGGGTTGAGCATTCCGATACCGAAACCCGAGTCCGATACCTGAAATCCAATGTAAGTCTATGGGAACAAAGTATCGGAATATTTTACATTCCGATATTTTGTTCCCCTAGACTTACATTGGATTTCAGGTATCGGACTCGGGTTTCGGTATCGGAATGCTCAACCCTAGTCGCAAGGGAAGGAGCGCCGTTTGACTTTTTCAACTCAGAATTGGCTGGACGCCATGTCGCGTTTGGAGAACCCCTGATGTGCCTAAACAGTAGAAACCCCCAAAACGTGACCCCATTTTGGAAACTAGACCCCATAAGGAACTTATCTAGATGTGTGGTGAGCACTTTGAACCTCCAAGTGCTTCACAGAAGTTTATAACGTAGAGCCGTGAAAATAAAAAATCATTTTTTTCCTCAAAAATTATTTTTTAGCCAGCTATTTTTTATTTTCCCAAGGGTAACAGTAGAAATTAGAATCCCACAATTGGTGTTCAATTTGTCCTGAATACGCTGATACCCCATATGTTGGGGTAAACCACTGTTTTAGCGCACGGCAGGGCTCGGAAGGAAGGTAGCACCATTTGACTTTTTGAATGCCATGTCGTGCTTGGAGACCCCCTGATGTGCCTAAATAATGGAAACCCCTCAATTCTATCTCCAACTCTAACCCCAACACACCCCGATCCCTAATCCCAACCCTAACCCTAATAACAATCCTAATCCTAACCCTAATCCCAACCCTAATTCAACCCTAATTGTAACCCTAACCCTAATTGTAACCCTAACCCTAATTGTAACAATAACCCTAATTCTAACCCTAACCCTAATCCAAACCCTAACCCTAATAGAAAAATGAAAATAAATATATTTTCTTTATTTTATTATATGTGCCTAACTAAGGGGGTGATAAAGGGGTTTTTTATTTACTATTTTTTTTATTTTGATCACTGTGATAGCGTTTATCATAGTGATCAAAATGTCCTGCACTGAATGACTGAATCTGCCGGCCTGCAGATTCGGCGGGGGCACTGCGCATGCGCTCGCCATTTTCTTTGCAGACAGAAGACCGGGAGCTGCAGGAGCCATAGGAGGATGGGGGTACACCGGGAGGTACCAGGGGAAGGTCTAGGGTCCGGGGATCCTATTTCTCCCCCTCTGATGTGCGATCACATCAGAGGGAGAGAAATTAATTGCAGAATCGCTGTTTTTTGGGTTTTTTTGCGGTCGCCACTCGGCGGGCACACTTCGCACTGCGCATGCGTCCGCCATTTTCTTTGCAGGGAGAAGACGCTGGAAGGACTGGGGGGACCCCGGGAGGCACGAGGGACAGATCGGGGGTCTCGGGGACCCTATTTCTCTCCCCTCTGATGTGGATCACATCAGAGGGGAGAGAAATTAAATAGAGAATCGCGGCTTTTTTTTTTTTTTTTTAAAAACCGACCCGAATCATGTTCTCTGGTGTCTTGGCTATCCCCGGTAGCCGAGACCCCGGAGAAAATTTGACTCTGGGGGCGCTATATACTTTCTCCACAGCGCCGTGAATAAACGGCGCTGTGGTTTAAATACCATTAACTACCGCAGTTAAAAGGCGTATCGGCGGTCGTTAAGGGGTTAACCCCTTTATTCCATCCGACGTACTATTCCGTCCATGTGACCCTGGACCTAATTCCCATGGACAGAATAGTACGTCATGGGCGGGGGGAGCGCAGCTGATCGCGGCCGGGTGTCAGCTGTTTATCACAGCTGACACCCAGCACTATGTGTCAGGAGCGGTCACGGACCGCTCCCGGCACATTAACCCCTGGCACACCTCAATCAAACATGATTGCGGTGTACCGGGGGCACAGGGGAGGATCGCGCAGGGAGGGGGCTCCCTGCGCGCTCCCCTGAGACCCTCAGAGCAGCGCGATGTGTTGCGCTGTTCCGAGGGTCTGTCCTCCCTCCAGGTCCCCGGATCCAAGATGGCGCCGGGGTCCTGCAGGGAGGCGGCTTCCTCAGTGCCTGCTGAGAGCAGGCGCTGAGGAAGCCTGCAGCGATGCCAGAGCGATCGCTGGTGTGACAGAGTGCTGTGCACACTGTCACACCAGCGATCTGATAAAATACTGTGATGTCCCACCCTGGGACAAAGTAAAAATGTAAAAAAAAAAAATAATAAAAAGTGGTAAAAAAAATCAAAAAAAAAAAATATTCCCCAATAAATTCATTTCTTCCTGTAAATAAAAAAACCAAAACAATAAAAGTACACATATTTGGTATCGCCGCATCCGTAACGACCCCCCTATAAAACTGTCCCACTAGTTAACCCCTTTAGTGAACCCCTTAAAAAAAAAAAAAACTAAGCAAAAAATCAATGCTTTATTATCATACCGCCGAACAAAAAGTGGAATAACACGCGATCAAAAAGACAGCTATAAATAAACGAGATACCGCTGAAAACGTCATATTGTCCCGCAAAAAACGAGCCATCATACAGCATCATCAGCGAAAAAATAAAAAAGTTATAGCTCGCAGAATAAAGCGATGCAAAAATAATAATTTTTTATATAAAATTGTTTTTATTTTATAAAAGCGCCAAAACATAAAAAATTATATAAATGAGGTATCGCCATAATCGTACTGACCCGAAGAATAAAACTGCTTTATCAATTTTACCACACGCGGAACGGTATAAACGCCTCCCCCAAAAGAAATTCATGAAATGCTGATTTTTGTTCATTCTAACCTCCCAAAAATCGAAATAAAAAGCGATCAAAAAATGTCACGTGGTCATAAATGGTACCAATAAAAACGTCACCTCGTCCCGCAAAAAATAAGACCTCACATGACTCTGTGGGCCAAAATATGCAAAAATTATAGCTCTCAAAATGTGGTGATGCAAAAAACTACTTTTTGCAATAAAAAGCGTATTTTAGCGTGACAGCTGCCAATCATAAAAATCCGCTATAAATAGTAAATCAAACCCCCTTTTATCACCCCCTTAGTTAGGGAAAAATAATAAAATTAAAAAAATGTATTTATTTCCATTTTCCCATTAGGGTTAGGGTTGCGGCTAAAGTTAGGGTTAGGGTTGGCGCTAACGTTAGGATTAGGGTTGGGATTAGGGTTAGGGGTGTGTTAGGGTTAGGTTTGTGGTTAGGGTTGGGACTAGGGTTAGGGGTGTGTTGGGGTTAGGGTTGGAGATAGAATTTGGGGTTTCTGCTGTTTAGGCACATCAGGGGCTCTCCAAATGTGACATGGTGTCTGATCTCAATTCCAGCCAATTCTGCGTTGAAAAAGTCAAACGGTGCTCCTTCACTTCTGAGCTCTGCCATGCGCCCAAACAGTAGTTTACCCCCGCATATGGGGTATCCGCGTACTCTGGACCACAAGAGTTATTGTGCAATTTGTCCTATTTCTTCTGTTACCCTTGGGAAAATAAAAAACTGGGGGCGACAAAATCATTTTTGTAAAAAAAAAATGATTTTTTTATTTTTACGGCTGTATAGAACTTCTGTGAAGCACTTGGAGCTTCATAGCGCTCACCACACTTCTAGATAAGTTCCTTGTGGGGTCTATTTTCCAGTATGGGGTCACTTGGGGGGTTTTCCACTGTTTAGGCGCATCAGGGGCTCTCCAAATGCGACATGACGCCCCCAGACCATTCCATCAAAGTCTGCAATCCAAAACGTCACTACTTCCCTTCCGAGCCCCGACGTGCGCCCATACAGTAGTTTACTCCCACATATTGGGTATCAGCGTACTCAGGACAAATTGGACAACAACTTTTGTGGTCCAATTTCTCCTGTTACCCTTGTGAAAATAAAATATTGGGGGAGAAAAAATCATTTTTGTAAAAAAAAAAGGATTTTTTATTTTACGGCTGTACGTTATAAACTTCTGTGAAGCACTTTGGGGTTCAAAGTGCTCACCACACATCTGGATAAGTTCCTTGAGGGGTCTAGTTTCCAAAATGGTGTCATTTGTGGGGGGTTTCCACTGTTTAGGCAGATCAGGAGCTCTCCAAACACGACATGGCATCCAGCCAATTCTGCGTTGAAAAAGTCAAACGGCGCTCCTTCCCTTCCAAACTCTGCCATGCACCCAAATAGTGGTTTACCCCCACATATGGGGCATCAGCGTACTCAGGACAAATTGCACAATAACTTTTGGAGTCTTGTTACCCTTGGGAAAATAAAAATTTGGGTGAAAAGATCAATTTTGTGGAAAAAATATGATTTTTTAATTTTACGGCTCTACGTTATAAACTTGTGTGAAGCACTTGGGGTTCAAATTGCTCACCAAAGATCTAGATAAGTTCCTTAGGGGGTCTAGTTTCCCAAATGGGGTCATTTGTGGGGGGTTTCCACTGTTTAGGCACATCAGGGGCTCTCCAAATGCAACATGGCGTCCAATCTCAATTCCAGCCAATTTTGGTTGGAAAAAGTCAAATGGTGCTCCTTCCATTCCGAGCTCTGCCATGCGCCCAAACAGTGGTTCCCCCCCACATATGGGGTATCAGCGTACTCAGGACAAATTGTACAACAACTTTTGAGGTCCAATTTCTCCTGTTACCTATGGGAAAATAAAAAAAAAGTGACTAAGAGATAATTTTTGTGGGAAAAAAAATAGGATTTTTTATTTTCATGCTCGGGCATTATAAACTTGTGTGAAGCACTTGGGGGTTCAAAGTGCTCACCAAAGATCTAGATAAGTTCCTTAGGGGGTCTAGCTTCCAAAATGGGGTCACTTGTGGGGGTTTCCACTGTTTAGGCTCATCTGGGGCACTACAAACGGAACATGACCCCCATCAATGTTTGCATTCCAAAACGTTACTGCTTCCTTTCCAAGCCCTGCCGTGCGCCCAAACAGTTCCCCCCCCCCATATGGGGTATCAGCGTACTCAGGACAAATTGGACAACAACTTTTGGGGTCCAATTTCCTTGGAAAAAATCAAAAATTTGGGACTAAAAAAATCATTTTTGTGGAAATTTTTTTTTTTCACACCCAGGCATTATAAACTTTTGTGAAACACTTGGGGGTTCAAAGTGCTCACAACAGATCTAGATAAGTTCCTTAGGGGGGCTAGTTTCCAAAATGGTGTCACTTGTGGGGGGTTTCCACTGTTTAGGCGCATCAGGGCTCTCCAAACACGACATGGCGTCCAATCTCAACTCCAGCCAATTTTAGTTTGAAAAAGTCAAACGGCGCTCCTTCCCTTACGAGCTCTGCCGTGTGCCCAAACAGTGGTTTTCCCCACATATAGAATATTGGCGTACTCAGGAGAAATTGCACAACAACTTTATCTGCCCATTTTCTCCTTTTACCCTTGTGAAAATAAAAAAAAGTTTGTAAAAGATCATTTTTGTGGCTAAAAAGTTAAATATTCATTTTTTCCTTCCACGTTGCTTCAGCTCCTGTGAAGCACCTGAAGGGTTAATAAACTTCTTGAATGTGGTTTAGAGTACCTTGAGTGGTGCAGTTTTTAGAATGTTGTGACTTTTGGGTATTTTTTGCCATATAGACCCCTCAAAGTGACTTCAAATGTGAGGTGGTCCCTAAAAAAAATGGCTTTGTAAATTTTGTTGTAAAAATGAGAAATCGCTGGTCAACTTTTTAACCCTTATAATTTCCTAACAAAAAAAAATTTTGGTTCCAAAATTGTGCTAATGTAAAATCGACATGTGGGAAATGTTATTTCTTAACTATTTTGTGTGACATATTTCTCTGTTTTAAGGGAAAAAAATTCAAAGTTTGAAAATTGCAAAATTTTCAAAATTTTCGCCATATTTGCGTTTTTTTCAAAAATAAATGCAAGGTATATCGAAGAAATTTTACCACTATCGTGAAGTACAATATGTCATGAGAAAACAGTCTCAGAATCGCGAAGATCCGTTAAAGCGTTCCAGAGTTATAACCTCATAAAGAGACAGTGGTCAGAATTGTAAAAATTGGCCCGGTCATTAACGTGCAAACCACCCTTGGGGTGAAGGGGTTAATGACCTTGCCTTGGACAAAAATGCTATGTAAGTTACATTACCTCAAATTGCTACACTGCAAAATAGGTACACATAGTGTAAGGATTCACTCGCTTTGGTAGGCATTAGGTGTTACACCTAGGTAGTGTTCACACAGGCAATGCAGTTTTGGCCCAAACACAGGTTGACCTGTGCTGCCCCTGCTTTTATCTTGGGGGACCGGTTGCATCCTGTTTTTGCATTTGTGTCTGAACATGGCATTGCAGGTATGTCTTTCAGTGATGTTGCTAATATTCTTTTCTTTTTTTCAGTGAATTTTTTACCATCATCCATAGCTACCACTGATACTATCAGTTTGGTGGACATGACCTGTGCAGACTCTTTTCCATCTTCAAGACACATCAAGCATGCTCAGTCTCCCCAGTAGCCTGACTTAGATGAACACCTATAGAAGCCTATTTACATACAGAGCAAGCCAGGTGTACTAGTCAAATCCTGCAGAGCTAGAATTTAATCTTAGCCTACCTGTCATTGCTACATACACTCCCCCTCTGCCAAAACCTGATGTCTGGTCACCATCTGCCAATACGCAGAGCCTACATGGCTTTGAATTGACAGAAACATGAGGCTCAGGCTTGATGATAAGAGGGTGACCTAGTAACTCCAAAAATTTGCCCCTATTTTTGGGCAATAATTTTTGGCCATGTTAATATTAGAATGCAGGAAAAGTTCCTACCATTTTGACATCCTCAAGGTTGGCTTTTCACTGGGCAATGGGTGTCGAGTGGGTCCCTACCTTTCAAGGGTTTAAGTAGGTTGCCTTACTATTACAAGTACCGAATCTCTAGTCTTAAATTGACTTACTCTAGCAAACTGATTATACCCCATGGATTTTTACTTTTGAGTCTTGAAGAGGCACTCTTTTACCTGTCACTTAACTTTGTTCCCACAACACAATAAATCATAATACCTGGCCCCTTGCAGAAGCTGACTATTGCCTCCCATCTCAGGGGGAACCTCATTTACATTTTCCTTAATACCTTTTACTGTTAAGTCTCTGAGATGGGCAATCCCAAAGTTGTCCTGTGCCTCCTCCAGGTCAGGGGCATTGGCTTTAGGGGATGCTTCCTCATCCTCCTTTCCAGCTTGCACAATAAAAGACAATTCACAGTTTGCTTCATGTGCTTTTTTTACCAGAGTTGACTCCACTTGGCATATTGGAATCCTGAATACTACAGATTTAGCCCATAAGTCCCAGAACAAATCAGAGTCATGCTACATAACAATAGAATGCAATAATTCTTTGACCACTTCTACTTCATGAGAAATGGAACCATCTGTGTGTACATTGACCACTGCCATGGGACAGTTCTTGACTTCTCCATGGATACACAATACTCCCCACCCCCTTCTCAGGGACTATCACATGCACAAGTATGGCCCTCACCAGGGTTACCATACTCCCTGAGTCCAGAAGACCCCTCATTTGGACAATATAGACAGTAACATAATATTCCGAAGGCCCTTCACCACAATGAGGAACAGCTCTGAAGGTAGGAAAGGCAAAGTAAGAGTAGCGCTGGCCTATGTTGCAGTCAATTGATTTTGAGGTCAAAGGACAAATGGCTAATATATGACTCGGGACTGTTAGGGTCTGCGAAACGCACCTAATAAGTAATTTAGAGAGGTGCGTTCGCAGCCCGGGGTCCACCATGCAGGCAGAGCCTGCTGCTAGTAAGATGGTGTAAGTAGCGAACTCTGCTATCCCGCAGAGTCGCTAAAATAAACACTGTAGCGCGCTGTGGCAGATAGTGCGAACTCTGTTAATCCACAGAGCCGCTAGCGGGAATGCCGCAGTGCTATATGGCGATAAGTGCAAACTCACTTAGCTTCAGTGAGCTGCAAAGTAAAACGCTAGGGCGCTGACTAGCGTTTTAAAGCGAACCCTGTTGCATCACAGAGCCGCTGAGAAACCCCACTGTGTCCAGGTACACAGTTGACTGCTAAGCGAACATAGTAAGTGGTCATACGCTATCTATGGCATCTGTACCCCAGGCCCTGAATACGGCAACCCAACTCCTCACCGGTTATGCCGGTATTCTAAAGGCATCTAAGACACCGACCCTGACCAGCTAGCATACCAAGCTGCTCACCGATTATGTCGGTCTTGTAATGGCATATTTAAGCCACCCTAACCACACACACGCATGTCCATACTGGCGCAAAGCACATAAAGGTTTGATACTAGCGCACGGCCGTGTGGTCAGGACAACCTTTTATAGCAGTCATGAGTAGAAGACCCTCCAGAAAGGACCAATAGAAAGCTGCTTCAGATCACAAACAGCTACAGGACCTTCCTGGAGGACCAATAGGAGTTGTAGCTGTATCTGAGCATTTGACCCCTGATCTCCATTGGGAGATCTTGCCCTGGGCATGCTCAGAAGAAGAAACAGAGGACTTAGTCCCAAATCTGCCTGCTCCAGCACTGGTTATAACCGAAGATCCAGGAGAGGCAGCAGCAAGTCTCTGCACAGTATTAGACCAGGCAAGACGCTGGGACCGACGTCTCTGCTGAGCAGGTTCCACTGCGGCCGAAGACGGATGGGGGACCGCAGCGGGAATGGCTCGAGATTCCCCTTGTGCAGCATTGGGAACTCAAACCCTGACACGGGACTCTACAGTAGATATGAGTGAACATTTTTGAAAAATGTTTGCCAATCTCAAATTTGGCTCGAACGTAGCACATTTGGATTCATCTTCGCTTTCACAAGCATTTTTACTCAAAATCGGAAAAATTTGGTCACAGTTTGATAAATTATCGCGTTTCCACTAATGCTTTTGTATGACTTTGGCTATGATAGTGCTGCTGAATGATGAGCACAGGGGGGCATGTTTTATGAGAGGAGCGGGTGTGGAGAAGTTAAAGGAGCGTAGGAAGATACTGCAGGAGCGCCACTTACTTTTTTTCACTTAACAATACGTGTGTAGAACCTGGCAACCAATCAAGGCTCAGAAACCATGCACTGCGTTATGACACAATATCTTCTGCAATTGGCTGCTGAACTCACATTTCCCTGGCCATTTAAAAAGAGGACATTTTGCTTTGCTGGTGCCATTTACTCAGTGTCACAGTGCAGAGCGGTCACTCTTGCACTAGTGCTGGTGCTGCTGAAAGTGAACATGTCCTGTGTGAAATCGATCTTTCAGCGTCAAAGTAGATTGTGCAAAAACTGTTTGGCAGTCCCCAGAAGATCCATCGTTTGTGCTAAAACTGTGCTTCAGTGGCAAATCAGAAGGCCAGATTTCTGCTTAAAAATCGATAGGACTAATATAATAGTGCAGCTGTAAGCAGGTGCTGAGATGCAGTATGCAGGGATTGCAGAGCATTACGATATAACAATGTTATTTATTTTAACAGTAAAGGTGAAAGTAATCTCCTTGCAAGGAATTAATAAACAGTGGACAAGAATTAATAGAATAACAAGAATAAATGGAATAATCAAAATGTGTGCAACAGTTTGAGATTCAGACAACACTTATCGTGGCTTCTGCTGGTGCTCCTTAGTCCACAGTCCAATAGGGGTAGAGGTACCAGCAACGGCCGGTGTACAGTCCTCAGGTGGGGTCCAAGATTAGCGATCCATCTTCTGGCGGCAGCGGGCGGTCTCCAATTTTACCCGCTGAGTCCCTAGCCCATAAGCCTGCACATTCAAAGTGGAAGAAACTGCAGGAGTCTCTATACCAAGCGTGGGCTGTTGCGCGCTAGCCAGCAAATGGAACTGCACCTCAGTGTTCTGTAACCGGCCCACACGTTTATCTGGGCGCACGGTGCTCTCCCAGTCACAGTCCCACTAGAGCATGCGGGTAAGTCTGGACGCTGCCCGTCTCGGCTATGCTGCGCTGGGTGCGGAGCGTGCTGCTCACTCTGCTGCGCTCTCCTTGACAGTGGGAAACTGCTGCCTGCTTTGCGCGAGTTTAACTCTGTGTTACCCTTAAACACTCCCCCTCTTCCCAGTTCATGGGGTTTGTCTGGTCCCCTATTCCTTCCTCCAGGCAACATGGGACGTAGCCTCGACAGTTCTGGACCCAGCTCAATGCAGGAACCCGCAGCCAGGTATTCCTCCTTAGGCTGTGGTTCCACGGTCCGGAACCACAGCGCTTTGGACGGAGCGGAAATTCCGCTCCGTCTAAGCCCCGCCCCCTTTCTGACGCGCGCTCTTTCCGGAGGTGTTCAGGACACCTCCGGAACACCTCCGGAAAGAACGCAGGGCTACATAGCCCTGTGTTAAATTCTGTTGCGGCGACGCACCGTCGCCGCAACACGCGATGCGGTCTGAAAAGACGCGCCGCATGTCCGTTTACGCAGGTCTGCCACCTGCGTGTTGTTACGCATAGTGGAGACGGGATTTCTTGAAATCCCCTCCACTATGCTGTAACATCTGGACGCTGCGTGTTTGGCGCTGCGCCAGCGCACAGCGCCAAACACGCAACGTTTATTGATCGTGGAAACTCACCCTTACACATCCACGGGGCCCAATTAGCTACTTCAAATCTTTTGTGCTAAAACTATGCTTCAGTGTCAAATCAGAAGGTCAGATTTCCACGTAAAAATCATTAGGCCTAATATAGTGGTGCAGCCACCAGGTCCAGTTAGCTACTCCAAATCGTTTGTGCTACAATTATGTTTCAGTGGGAAATGAGAAGGACAGATTTCCATCTAAAAATCATAAGGCATATCAGTGTTGTTCAGAAAATCAAAATGTGGCACTCCCTTTGCAGAGAAAAAATCCTTTTATTCACAAAGTTGAAATCCACAAGGTTTATATCAATGTAACGTTTCGGTTTCAAACTGGATCTTCATCAGACCGGATATACAAAAGAATAAATAAAGAAAAAACATAACATATATAATCAGTCAATGATACATAACTGGTTTCATGCCCATACTGTATACAATGTATGAAAGAAATAAAAATATTGATAAATGCAGCAGAAAAAAGTGAGGATAAATTATCTGAAATTTTTTTTAAATTTCCTAATGACAAAAAGACAAAGAAATACATGACAATATAATATATGACAATCCATATGCCTGCATAGGCCAAGAATAGGGGATATGAACATCCAATTATGTTTACAAGGTATAATCAAAGTATTCCAATCTATGTAAATATCAAATGAATAGTGTTCACATGTGAGATAACAAACGAGGGGTATGGAGAAAAAGAAGCACATAATAGACATGCAAAATCATATAGCTCATAGGCACCTTAATGAAAAAACAGAGCAAACTCAGGGCTGAAAAAAATAAAAAATAAAAAAATAATAATAAAAGTCGCTTCTTACCCATATACACCTTCACTGTTGCAATGTGAGAACCCTCATACACAGAATAGCCCACCTAATATGGCGATAGTAGCTAAGTTAGTATAGAATAAGGAAAGCAACTGCACCGTGGCACCTTATAATCTAGATTAAGAGCTTACCATAGAAGATCAGTGTAAGTCGCGCTGAATAGTATTGCGGAAGATCCGCTATAAGAAAAGGGCGCTAAGGGAAAAGTTGTTCAAAGCCAAACATATAGTGGCGGTATCCAGTGGTGTATCGCACAATCTGTCGCACACGAGGTGGCATCCCGGAAGCGCGTCCTGCTATTAAGGGACGCAGTCTAGTGGAACGCTCAGTGAAACGCAAAACAGGAATTGCGTAATGAGAAGATGGCCCCGGCCGGAAGTGCAGGTGAAAAGCAGTGTGGAACGCAAGAATCAAAGTAGTGACAGGTATAGAACCGATGTTGGCATCTGTAAAGTAAGAAAAGGGAAAAAAAGGCTTCAGACATACAGTATTATAGGTCAGATGGTAATGGGAAAAAAAAAACAAGAATAAAAATTACAAAATAAATAAAGATAAAAATTAAAATGAAAAATAAAAAAATAAAAAATAAAATAATTAAAAATTAAACAAGTTATGTATCCATACCACTCTGTAGATACTCCCAGTAGCGCAATTGGTGTTGCTGTCAAGAAAAGGAAAATACATATGTGCAAAATAATACCGTAAAATCAATACAGACTCATAAGGTCATATTCCCTATTTAACCCTTTGGGTTCCATGCTCTGTTGGGAATGTATCCAGAAAGCCTCCCTGAGTTTTAATTGTTTGACCTGATTACCACCTCGCCTATTAGCAGAAACATGTTTGAGGACTAAAAATCTTAACTGAGCTATCGTGTGACCGGCCGTGTGGAAATGAAACGGGACAGGTAAATGAAGTCGTCCACACCGTACAATATATCGGACTTGTGATGGGAAATACGATCCTTCACACTTTGAGTTGTTTCCCCCACATATACCTTACCACATGGGCATTTAATCACATACACTACCCATTTAGAATCACAGGTGAAGAAACCCCTGATCGGAATAACCACACCTGTGAGGGGATGTGAGATTGTGGAACCCTTTAAGACATTAGTGCACTGTGCACATCGCAAACACGGAAATGTGCCCTTCCTCTGTGTTTGAAGGAACCTCTGTTTAGGGATCTTTTGAAGAGACCCGATGTCTGCTCTAACCATTTTGTCTCTTAAATTATCTGGCCTTCTGAAACAGGGAAGAAAGGGTAGTTGAAATTCTGGAACCTGGGAAAACTGCTTTGAAGTACGGACCAATGTCTACGAATCTTCCGATGAAGTTTATATATGAAAGGATGAAAGGTGTGAACGAAAGGGATCCTCTGACTAGTCATTGGATCCTTTTGTGAATGCTGATAGTTACTACACTTTTGAGCAAACGACGGGAGTAACCTCTCTGTGAACATTTTTCTTCCATTTCATCCAATCTCTGAGAACAGTTAATGGGATCACTAACGATCCTTCTCACTCTTTCAAACTGCGAGATAGGAATAGATTTTTTTACAGCAATCGGGTGACAACATTGATACTGTAACAAGTTGTTATGATCGGTTACTTTAGTAAAGAGGTCAACAGAGAGGTTACCTGATAGGTCTTGGATAATTTTTGTATCAAGAAAATTGATCTCAGTAGGATGGCTGTTCAGTGTAAATCTCAATTCAGGACACACACTATTGAGGTACAGATGGAACTCCTCTAATGTTTCAGTTGTACCATGCCACAGGCAAAATACATCATCGATGTATCTGCACCACAATAAATAACGTGACTGGAAGTGGGTATCTGGATATATAAATTCAGATTCGAAGAAAGCCATAAAGCAGTTGGCATGGGGGGCCACATGTGACCCCATGGCTGTACCTCGTAACTGGAGATAAAAAGTGTCTACAAAAAGAAAAAAAATTTTAGTCAAGGCTAAATTTAATAAAACAATTAAGAATTTGATGACAACCGGATCCATTTTTGAGCATTCCAGTAACCGTTTAGTGGCAAAGATACCTTTTTCGTGTTGGATAGACGTGTACAAACTTTCCACGTCAAATGGAACTAATAGGGTACCATCTGGTAATGATCCTAAATTCCTGATAGTTTGGAGAAAGTCCCCAGTGTACAACAAAAAAGATGGTGTTAGTTTGACAAGAGGTTTAAGAACCTTTTCTAGTAATTGGGCCAGGGGATAATATTGAATCGGTTGAGGCCACTATTGGCCTACATGGTGGATTAGTAAGCCGTTTATGAATTTTTGGCAAGGTATAGATAACGGGAATAATCAGTTCTGTTTTTGTGAAAAATTCTTGGGTTTTCTTGTCAATAATACCATCTTGCAAGGCCCGATCTAAAATTGCCGCCACATTCTCCCTAATCGATGATGTAGGATTGTGGGACAAAGGTATGTACACATTTCTATCCAAAAGATGTGAATGGATCTCATGGCGATAAGATGAGCTATCCATGATATCCGTCGCACCCCCCTTGTCGGCTGGTTTGATTATGGTATCCAGATCATTAATTAGGCTATATAAAGCATCACGTTCAGATTGGTCTAAATTAGCACGTAGGCATAGATTGCCCCTAGAGATGTGTCTGTTAAACTTAGATACCTCTCTGTCAGTTAATGAAAAGAAAGTTTTGACCAGCGGACATGTTTGGGGTGGAATAAATGAACTACGTAACCTGAAACCCAAATCTGCAATATTAATAGGTGTCTTATCACATTCTGTGGTTTTGCAGAGTGTAGATACCTCAGAGCGGAAATGAGCTTTGAGTCTCAAGTTTCTGTAAAACATCTATAAATCCAGATCTAATTGGAAAGAGTTAAATCTATATGTTGGGCAAAAAGATAAACCCTTCTGAAGGAGACGTAGCTGAGAGGAATTGTCAGGGACACCGCACTGCACTTGCTCACTGAGCCAGTGCGTGTGTCCTGAGTGAACAAACTATGCCCAAAGATACCTGCATTGCAGAGCCGCAGCAGGGAAGACGTGTGCTTCTGAGAAACAGGACTTTCAGCATGTCACTGCTAGTGGGCGGAGCCGTCCACACGTCTCTCAGAGGCAGCAGTAGCAGATAGAGAATGCTTCAGACCAAAGGACCTGCAGGCACGTGACTGCTAGTGGGCGTGGCCTAAGCTCCAGAGAGCTATGAGGTGAAGGAAAACTCCTAGAAGGGTAACTACGGGACACAGTTACTAAGGGGCATATACAGAACGGATAATCAGGACGTAGCCAAGGGGTCATACACATAGAGGGCGACGAAGTACAAGAGGAGCAGGCAGAGCGGAGTCAGAACGTAGCCAAGGGTCATACACGTAGAGGGCAGCAGAGTACAAAAGGGACAGGCAAAACTCAAAACAGGGACACAGCCAAATCAGAACCAGACAGACAGAATGTAGCACAGGTACAAAGCACTGGAACAAGCACAACAGGGTCACACACACTCGGCCAAGGGTCAGAGTGTAAGCGACAGAGGATGGACCCACAATGAGGCTATAAAAAGCCTCCCAGAATCCCAGAGTGAGGCCATCCCGGTTAACCCTAAAACCACCTAATCCCAGAAACTCAGCAGACCATGACAGGAATCAAGCGATTTAGATGAAATATTACTGAGCCTGTGAGCATCATTGTCTGCCTCCTGAAATATATACGGAGATTTGGAATATTTTCACTATACTATATATCCCTGGTATCTGCTGATACAGTACCCCTTTTTCTTATTATATTGTGGTGTGATCCATACTGAGACTTTTCAGAGTGTTAGGGTCTGCGGAACGCACCAAATATATGAGGTAGAGAGGTGCGTTCGCAGCCCGGGGTCCACCATGCAGGCGGAACCTGCTGCTAGTAAAATGGCGAAAGTAGCGAACTCTGTTATCCCGCAGAGTCGCTAAAATAAACGCCGTAGCGCGTTGTGGCAGTAAGTGCGAACTCTGTTAATACCCAGAGCCGCTAACCGAAATGCCACAGCGCTATATGGCGATAGGTGCGAACTCACTTAGCTTCAGTGAGCCGCAAAGTAAAACGCTAGGGCGCTGTCTAGCGTAGAAAGCAAACCCTGTTACGTCACAGGGCCGCTGAGGAAAAGTGCTGTGTCCTGTCAGGCTCTCAGGTACACAGTTAAGTGCTAAGCGTACATAACGCGTGATCATGTGCTAATGTCCTCGCGGGAGTCACCCGCAATCTATGGCGTCTGAACGCCAGACCCTGAATACGGCAATCAAAACTCCTCACCGGTTATGCCGGTAATCTAGGGCATCTAGGACACCGACCCTGGCCAGCTACCATACCAAACTCCTCACCGATTAAGTCGGTATTCTAGTGGCTTATTTCAGCCGGGTCCCTAACCACACACACGCATGATCTTTTTTTTTTTTTTTTCCCTCAGATGGAAGTTCCACAGTCAGATAACCAAAATTATAAGGAACTCGACTCCCAAACAGCGTGTACACTTACATAATGCAGCAGCTGTTCCCATCATCATCGGAAAACCAACTTTATTTACAAGCACAAAAAAACACAAAACTAAGACACATTAACAAGATGTTTCCACTTTTTAACTTTCCAAATTCCCTCTGCGTCCTCCTCCCCCCTCTTTCTCTTATCACACACAAAACAAAAATACAATTTTCCCAAAACAATTTTTAAACAATTTTTAACCTCAATCTCCTTCCTCTTAAACACATACACGTTCCTCACATCCCACAACACCTCTTTTATACATGCAAGCATCAACCACAACACTCTCTCCTTTTCTCCACACATACCCAACCCAAACATAAATAACTCAAACGTCAAAAAATTCACATCACACAACTCCTTACACAACGGGCCCAAACCTGAAATCACATTTCTAGCATACTGACAATTCCAAAACAAATGCACCACGCTCTCTCTCCCACCACATCCCCTCCTCGGACACATCTCACTCCTCACTAAACCCCGGTTTCTCTGGAAGTCTCTCACCGGTAACACCTCATGCAATGACTGCCACACAATCTCGCTCTGTCTATTTGTCATACCATCCATACGTACCTTCTTCCATACCTTCTGCACATCACTTCCTCTCACCATATAGATACCACATTCCATCTCTCTACACTCAATCATCCTATATACCGCTTTCTTCTTCTCTAACAACCTCACATCCACATCACACAATTCATACTTCACCAAAAATTTGTAAACCCACACATACCACACAGGCACCTCAAAAGCCACTGGGCACCTTAATTCCCTTTCCTGCCACTTCAAACGGAACAGAAAACTTCCAAACAAATACCTGCACATACATGCACACTTCCCATCCATCCCAATCACACCCAATACAAACACCATAATATTCACGCCAAAAAATACATTCAGATTTGGGAATCCCAGCCCCCCTTATCCATTCTCTTCATCACAACCTCTCTCCTTGCACGCTCCATACTTGAACGCCAAAAAAATACAAACAAAACCCTATTTAATCTTCTAACACACATATAACCTGGTGGAAAAACCACCGCAACATGCAAAAAAATTGGTAACACCACACTCTTAATAACTAAAATTTTACCAAAAAACGTCAAATCTCTCATCTTCCAAAAATTTAACTTGCGCTCCACTCTCTCTCTCACATCCACCCAACTTTCCTCTCCATCCAACTTCTCTGAAAATTTCACACCCAGCACCTTTATCGGTCCACTCACCACATTCACCCAAATATCATTGCTCAGAGTCCTCCCACCAAAAATCTTACATTCAGTCTTCTCCCAATTCACTTTAAACGCAGACGCTCCACAAAAAACGGATACCAACAACTTCACACGACGCACCGAACACTCTGAATCACACAATACACACACATCATCCATGTAGCCATTCACCTTCCACTCCCTCCCCCCAGCCCCCGGCACTTGCACACCCCGAATCACCTTATCTTTCCTCAACATACACAACAACGGCTCAATTGCGCAAATGAACACGACAGGGGACAATGGGCACCCCTGCCGTACACCGGAAAACACATTCACTCTCCTCCCTACATTCCCATTCAACAAAACACAACTATAAATATTTTTATACAAACTTCTCACTCTCTCAACAAACTCAGCCGGAAAACCCATCTTCACCAACACTCTAAACAGAAAACCATGCGCCAACCTATCATACGCCTTCTCAAAATCCAAACTCAACACATACACCCCTTCTTACGGTTCAAACAGTCCCACAAACAATCTCTCAGCATACACACACCCTCATGTAACCGCCTTCCAGGCACCGAACAACACTGCTCCTCACCCACCACACTCCCAACCACATCACGCATCCTATTTGCCAAAAGCTTCGCATAGATTTTATAATCACAATTAAGCAACGTGATCGGCCTCCAGTTTTTTAGATTTTTCAAATCACCTTTTTTTGGCAACAGCACAACCACTCCTGCACGCATACCATTCGCCACGTCTGCATTCGCCCACATATACTTACATACATCAACAAAATCCTTCCCAATCACATCCCACATCACACAATAAAATTCCACCCGGAGACCATCATCCCCCGGCGTTTTATTCAGCGCCATGCTACACACCACCTTCCATATTTCTTCACTCGTCACCTCCCCCATCAAACTCTCCCTTTCTGTCCCATTCAATCTATTTTCCAAAACACTCAGCACATCACTCTCCAAACCTTCATCCCTCCATTTCACTGCATACAAATCATCATAAAACTTTGCCACTTCCTCACATAAGTCCGCACCACTCACTTCATTTCCATCCACTCCATTCAAAACACTCATGCTCTGTCTTTTTCCAAAAACTTTCTTGAAAAAAAACCGCGAACACTTCTCATTCTTTTCCAAGTTCTCTATTTTAGCCCTATACACAATACTCCTCCCTCTCTCTCTCAAAAACTCGTTCACTTCTTTTTTCACTCTCAACAAATCTTCACTCACATCCATCCCTCCCTCTCTTAGCTTATATAACACACTCAATCTTGCATTCAACCCAGCAAACCTTTCTCTCTTAGCAGCTGCACACTTATAACCAAGTTTTTTTAAAAAAAACCTTGGTTTTCCATTTAACCCAATCCCACCATTCACACACATTACTGAATTCACTTCTGCTCTCACACCACTCCTTATAATGTCTCTCATACTCCTCTCTCACCTCCACCCCATCCAGTAAACTCACATTCAGCTTCCATATACCTTTCCCAGTTACCTCCTCAGTATGCACATCCACTTCACACTTCATACACACATGATCTGAAAACGGCACACTCTCCTGTGCATAACTAACAGCAATCAGGTTTTTTGAAACAAAACAATAGTCCAGTCTAGACGCCACCCTCCCACTCTCAGAAAAAAATGTATTTAACAATGGAGTTACTTTACACTCCCTCTGCATATCCCTCAAACCAAAATCACTCACCATGTCCATTAACTCTTTCCTTGACACATCCACATTCACCTTTCCCACATCAACATTCATATCACCCACAATCACAACAGGCACTCTACCTGGAATAAAAAACTTAACTTTTTCAAATAAAACTTTACGCTCCTGTTTTTTCACAGGAGCATACACATTAATAACACTAAAACGAATATTTCTAAACTCAAAATTTGCTAACACGCATCTCCCAACCTCAATCACCATATAGTCACACAAACTCACATTACGCCCCTTCACCAAAAAACCAACACCGTCATTTCTATTACATGCACTCCCTGACCACACAGACGCACCATGAGGCCATTCACTCCCCTTCACACCATCCACAATCCCACACTCCTGTAAACAAAAAATTTCCGCATTTTGCGCTGCAAAAAACTCAAAAATGGCCGCACGCCGCAACTTATTTTTAAAAACCCTCACATTTTGAGATATAATTCTAACACCCATACTAAACACAAACCAAAAGG
Source organism: Oophaga sylvatica (assembly GCA_033576555.1). NCBI lineage: Eukaryota > Metazoa > Chordata > Amphibia > Anura > Dendrobatidae > Oophaga > Oophaga sylvatica. The sequence continues at coordinate 121,916 of JARQOD010000255.1, forward strand.
CTTAAAAAAAACACTTGTCCAAAAAAGCCAAAAAAGGAAAAAAAATACAAAAACAACCTACAGATATAACTTGACACACATTACATAAAACACACAAAAAAAACAGATAGCCATTGCTTAAAGACAAAGCTATGTACACAAAAAAACCCTACCTGGCTACTGGAAAAGTAAAACGTACTTAACCAGTACCGCCAGTGTCCTCCTCCACCATTTGTGCCGAGCAGCCTTCCGAGCCGCTGGCCTCCATATACTCCTCCACCCGTGCCTTTTTCTGCCCAGTCTTCCTCTGGGCCATTCCTTCTTCCACCACCTCAATGTCTCTGTTTTCCCCACCACCCTCCCTGTGACACTTTAACCCTCCTGAGTCCTCTTCCGAGGAGAAGGCACCAATATTTCTCGGATCAGACTCATGAACTAAAACCTCAGCCTCCTCCTCTGCCACAGATATATCGAAATCCATCAGGCATTCTGACCATGATTCAGCAACTGGGACTTCTTTTTTTACTTCTTTTTTAGGCCATGAACGCTCCTCTCGCCTTATGGCCTTCCAAAATTCCTTGTCCTCCTTTTCCTCCTGTTGCTTCTCCTTCCTTCTCTCAGCCTCCTTGTCCTCCTGCCGCTTCTCCCTCCGTCTCTCGGCAGGAGTGGGTGGCGCCCTCACAACGCTTTGCAGCGCGGCGACTTCGCCTTCCCTCCGCTTCTTCTCCCCCTCCCGCCTCTTAACCTCCTCCTCTCTCTTCCTTTCTTCCTCCCGCCTCCGCTCCTCCTCACGTCTCTTTCTTTCCTCCTCCTCTCTAGTTGACCTCCTCGGCACACCAAACGGGCAGTCTCTATACAGGTGCTCTGAACTGCCACACCTGTCACATTCACGAGGCATCGGACACCTAGCCTCCACATGACCCTCTTGCTTGCAATTACGGCAAACCAACTCCTTGCTACACATGTTTAGCAGGTGCCCGAACTGAAAGCACCTCCTGCAGTATAGTGGCTGCCCTGGGTATGACAGGAAGCCCCTATGACCCGCCACTGAAAAGTTCGCTGGTGGGTGGGTGAAACCTCCCAAACAACCTGGGTCCTTCTTCAATTTCACCCGAAACACATACTTGCAGTTGAAAATGCCCAAGACATTTTTCTGCTTCTCCCCTCCCTTCACGTATTCACAGTACCGCTCCAGGAACTGCTCCAGTAGTGCTACTTCTGTATAGGGGTTGTACACAGTCACAGTCACCACTTTTTCCATGAGCCCAAACAGGGGCTCCACCCGCATTCCCTCCAGGCATGGATCACCTTCATTACTTCTGAGCCATTCAAAGACGGTCAAACAGCATCCCTCATTCACAAAGGTTACATCATATGTACCTTGACTCCGGAATTCATTGACGCTGTAGATATCCTGACGATGGGCTCCAGCCTTTCCCTCCAACAGGTCACGAACGACGTACACCAGGTTGTTTTTCTCACCACCTTCCACCACCACACGGATCGTATTCTTAATGAACATCCTCAGTCCAGACTGCCGGTACGGATACCGCAGTAGAAAATCAGCAGCACGCTGCCAGCAAAGCCCCTGGATCACTCCAGGAAAACTCGCACCCTCTGACCGCGACACACGATCGCAGCCAAAAGGCCGAGATCACACTGGCGCATAGCATACAATGGTTGATATTAGCGCATGGCGGCCCAGCCATGCTACCCTTTTATAGCAACAGCTACAGGACCTTCCAGGAACAAGGACCAATGAGAAGCTGTTACAAACACACGTAGCTACATGACCTTCCTGGCGGACCAATAGGAGCCGCTGCAGCACCTGAACATGTGACCCCTGATCTCCAATGAGAGATCTCACTCTGGGCATGCTCAGATGGGAAAACGCAGGACTTTGTCTCAAAGACGGCTGCTCCAGCACTGGCTAAATAGCAGATCCAGGAAAGGCAGCAGCAAGTCACTGCACAGTAGAGGAGTGGGCAAGACGCCTGGACCGACGTCTCTGCTGAGCAGGCTCCACTGCGGCCGGAGATGAATGGGAGACCGCAGCGGGACGGGTTCGAGACTCCCCTTGTGCAGCAGCGGGAACTCGAACCCTAACATTACCCCCCTCCTAGGGCCCCCCTTCTCTGGGCCTCGCTGCATTCAAAGGCAGCAATGAGCTGCGGAGCGTGAACATGCTCGGCAGGCTCCCAGGACCTATCCTCAGGCCCATAACCCCTCCAATCCACCAAATAAAATTTTTTGCCTCGTACCACCTTGCACCCAACAATGGCATTCACCTCGTAGTCGTCCGAAGACGAACCCGACGTCCCGGCAGATGACTCAGGCAACCGGGAGATGACCACGGGTTTTAGGAGGGATACATGGAAGGTGTCGGAGATACCAAGGCGAGGCGGAAGGGCCAAACGGTAAACCACAGGGTTCACCTGCTCGAGAACCTTGAAGGGACCCAAATAGCGGGGTGCCAATTTAGTGGATTCCACCCGTAGCCTGATGTTTCGGGCGGAGAGCCACACTAGGTCGCCAGGAGAAAATGTCGGAGCGGGACGCCGATGAGCATCGGCAGAAGACCTCATCCTTTCCTTGGAAGCCTGAATGGCATCCTGGGTGCGGTCCCATATGTCCCGTGCTTCCACAGCCCAGTCTGCCACCCTGGAGTCAGCGGAAGCAACGGGCATGGGCACCGGTACCCGCGGATGCTGGCCGTAATTTAAGAGGAATGGGGTCTGTCCGGTGGAGTCAGCCACAGCATTGTTTAGCGCAAACTCCGCCCACGGAAGCAGAGATGCCCAGTCATCCTGCCTGGCAGAGACAAAATGTCGCAAGTAGGTGACCAAGGTCTGGTTGGCCCTCTCTACCAACCCATTCGTCTCGGGATGATATGCAGAGGAGAGGTTCAATTCAATGCAGAGTAGATGACACAACTCTCTCCAGAACCGAGACGCAAATTGGGGACCTCGATCGCTGACAATCTTGTCTGGCATACCGTGTAGACGGAAGATGTGTCTAATAAATAATGCTGCCAAGGCCCGTGCGGAAGGTAACCGTGGTAGCGGCACTAAGTGCACCATTTTGGAGAAGTGGTCGGTGATCACCCAAATGATAGTGCAACCCCGAGACTTGGGTAAGCCCACCACAAAGTCCATCCCGACCATCTCCCAGGGCCTGTCTGCCACCGGCAAAGGAAAAAGTAACCCAGCTGGCCGTTGTCGAGGGGACTTGTTCCTGGCGCAGGAGACACACGCCTGAACATACTCCCTGACGTCACGACCATATGTGGCCACCAGTATGTCCTCGCCAATAGCTCAGTTGTCCTCTTTGCCCCAAAGTGTCCACCCACCCTGGACGAGTGTGCCCAAGAGAGTACCTCCGGTCGCAAATTAGTGGGCACAAAAGTCTTGCCCGGAGGCACAGACTCTAGCGAAACCGGGGCTACAGTTCTCAGGCTTTCTTCAGGGACAATAAGCCGAGGCTCCTCATCCTCCTCCTCTGATGACACTAAGGAGCGAGAGAGAGCGTCGGCCCGAACATTCTTCTCACCGGAGAGAAAATGGAGGGTGAAATGGAACCGAGAGAAGAATAGGACCATCTGGCCTGGCGAGAATTTAGCCGCTGAGCCGTTTGCAAATATACCAAGTTCTTGTGGTCGGTGAAGACTTGGAAGGGAAAACGAGCTCCCTCCAGAAGATGTCTCCACTCTGAGAAGGCCAATTTCATAGCCAGCAACTCCCTGTCCCCGATGGAATAATTCCTCTCTGCTGGTGTAAAGGTCTTAGAAAAGAAGAAGCAGGGATGCTTCCGACCTTGAGCATCCTTTTGATATAGGACTGCTCCAGCACCAACAGAAGAGGCGTCCACCTCTAAAACAAACGGTTTATCAACATCAGGGCGATGTAATATGGGAGCACTGGCAAAATGCGACTTGATGGAAGAGAACGCCTTGGAGACCTCCTCAGACCACAACTTGGGATTTGCTCCCTTCTTGGTGAGGGCTACCAAGGGAGCTACCAAAGTCGAGAAATGGGGAATGAACTGGCGATAATAATTAATGAACCCCATAAAGCGCTGCACCGCTTTAAGAGAATGGGGTTCTTGCCAGTCCATTACAGCCTGTAGTTTGGCAGGATCCATAGCCAATCCCTGGGCAGAGATGATATAGCCCAGAAAAGGTAAGGACTCCTGCTCAAACACACATTTCTCCAGCTTGGCATAGAGGGAGTTTGCCCGTAAGAGGTCGAAGACTTTGTTGACATCCCTCCGGTGAGAGTCTATATCTGGTGAAAAGATGAGAATATCATCCAGATAGACTACCACAGAGGTGGAGAGCATATCCCGGAAGATATCATTGACAAAGTCTTGGAAAACAGCGGGAGCATTACAGAGCCCGAAGGGCATCACCAGGTATTCGTAATGCCCATCCCTGGTATTAAAAGCTGTCTTCCACTCGTCCCCCTCACGGATGCGAATTAGGTTATAGGCACCACGTAGATCAAGCTTGGTAAATACTCTTGCTCCTCGGAGCCTATCAAAGAGCTCAGAGATTAGGGGCAACGGGTACTTATTCTTGACGGTGATGGCGTTAAGACCCCTGTAGTCAATGCATGGACGTAATTCTCCGTTCTTCTTTTGCACAAAGAAGAACCCTGCCCTGCTGGTGACACCGACTTCCTAATGAACCCTCTTGCCAGATTCTCCTGAATGTACTGGGACATGGCCTCCGTCTCAGGGAGCGAGAGGGGGTATACTCTCCCCCGAGGAGGTTCTGCTCCAGGCAAGAGATCAATAGGACAGTCGTAGGGGCGATGAGGTGGAAGAGTCTCCGCCGCCTTCTTGGAGAAAACGTCTGCATATGCCCAATAACACTGAGGAAGAGAAGTGAGATCTACGGGTATCTCTGTGGTGGTGACCTGAACGCACTCCCTGATACACCTGCCTCTACATGAATCACCCCAACCCAGTATCCTCCCAGAGGACCACTCAATATGGGAGAGTGGTAACGGAGCCAAGGTACTCCCAGCAACACCTCGTCTATTCCCTCGGGCAGGACAAGAAAAGAAATACTCTCCTGATGGGACGGGGACATAGATAAAGTGAGAGGGATCGTCTGGTGGGTGATTTGGGAGGGCAGAGTTGATCCATTCACTACTCGCACAGTCACGGTTGGGCGAGCATCACCAGAGGTATAGTGTGGCGGAGAGCAAATGCAGAGGACATGAAATTCCCCTCGGCTCCGAATCCACACAGAGCTCAGCGGAGAGCGTGGATGGACCTACTGTAATTGTCCCTTTAAAGGACAACTTGGTGGAAAATGCCGCAGTGTCTAGTGAACCTCCTCCCAAGGTCACTAGACGCGACCGTTTTCCCGACCGCTGTGGACATTTGTTGGCATAGTGTCCTAACTGCTGGCAGATGTTACAGACCACGGGTACTCGAGCGGCCCGGGACTTAGGTCCCGCTCGAGAAACCTCCATGGCCTCATGGAGTCGGGCGCCTGGCTGGAAGATTCCAGAGGTCTGGCGAAGGTGGGAGCCAGCCGGAACCTCTGCCTACACTGGGACCGCTCCAACCTCCGCTCGTGAAAACGGAGGTCGATGCGGGTAGATATGGCGATAAGCTTCTCCAGTGTGGCGGAATCTCCCTGGTAGCCAAAGCATCTTTAACATGATCAGCCAGTCCTCGCCAGTAGACTGGAATGAGTACTTTATCCGACCAGTCTAGCTCTGAGGCCAGAGTCCGAAACTGGACGGAAAACAGACTGACCAAAGACGAACCCTGTGCCAATGCCAGCAGTTGTAGCGCCGTATCGTGGGTGACCTGAGGTCCTAAAAAGACCTTTTTTAGAGCCTCCAGAAAACGAGGAGCACTCCGCACCACACGGTCGTCACGCTCCCACAGCGGGGTGGCCCACTCCAACGCTCTGCCTGACAGAAGCGAAATTATAAAGCCCACTTGTGCCCGATCCGTGGGGAAACGTGCAGCCAGAAGCTCGAGTTGTATAGAGCACTGACTCACGAATCCCTGACATTGCTTGCTGTCACCAGCAAACTTGTCTGGAAGCGGGAGGTGGGATATTGTGGGGGCAGAGGTGGCAGTGGACACACTGGCTGCAGCCACGCTAGCAGCCTGAACAGCGACTGCGGTAACATCCACAGCTGAGGTTGTGCACTCAAGAGCCGCCAACCTACCCTCCAGCTGCTGGATGTCCCGTAGTAGACGCTGGTCATCCGCCATTTTACCAGCCAGACCCTGGCGCTAATATTATGTTAGGGTCTGCGGAACGCACCAAATATATGAGGTAGAGAGGTGCGTTCGCAGCCCGGGGTCCACCGTGCAGGCGGAACCTGCTGCTAGTAAAATGGCGAAAGTAGCGAACTCTGTTATCCCGCAGAGTCGCTAAAATAAACGCCGTAGCGCGTTGTGGCAGTAAGTGCGAACTCTGTTAATACCCAGAGCCGCTAACGGAAATGCCACAGCGCTATATGGCGATAGGTGCGAACTCACTTAGCTTCAGTGAGCCGCAAAGTAAAACGCTAGGGCGCTGTCTAGCGTCGAAAGCAAACCCTGTTACGTCACAGGGCCGCTGAGGAAAAGTGCTGTGTCCTGTCAGGCTCTCAGGTACACAGTTAAGTGCTAAGCGTACATAACGCGTGATCATGTGCTAATGTCCTCGCGGGAGTCACCCGCAATCTATGGCGTCTGAACGCCAGACCCTGAATACGGCAATCAAAACTCCTCACCGGTTACGCCGGTAATCTAGGGCATCTAGGACACCGACCCTGGCCAGCTACCATACCAAACTCCTCACCGATTAAGTCGGTATTCTAGTGGCTTATTTCAGCCGGGTCCCTAACCACACATACGCATGATCACACTGGCGCATAGCATACAATGGTTGATATTAGCGCATGGCGGCCCAGCCATGCTACCCTTTTATAGCAACAGGACCTTCCAGGAACAAGGACCAATGAGAAGCTGTTACAAACACACGTAGCTACATGACCTTCCTGGCGGACCAATAGGAGCCGCTGCAGCACCTGAACATGTGACCCCTGATCTCCAATGCGAGATCTCACTCTGGGCATGCTCAGATGGGAAAACGCAGGACTTTGTCTCAAAGACGGCTGCTTCAGCACTGGCTATAGTAGCAGATCCAGGAAAGGCAGCAGCAAGTCACTGCACAGTAGAGGAGTGGGCAAGACGCCTGGACCGATGTCTCTGCTGAGCAGGCTCCACTGCGGCCGGAGATGAATGGGAGACCGCAGCGGGACGGGTTCGAGACTCCCCTTGTGCAGCAGCGGGAACTCGAACCCTAACACAGCGTCACTGTTTTCATCCTGAAATATATACGGAGATTTACAATATTTTCACTATACTACCTTGTATCTGGTGATACAGTACCCCTTTTTCATCTTTTTAGATTATTGTGTAGTCCGTACTGAGCCTCAGAGCGTCAGTGTCTGCCTCGTGAAATATATACTGAGATTGAGAATATTTTCCCCATACTATATATACATGTTACCGGCTGATACAGTAACCCTTTTTCTTTTTATTATATTCTTGTGTAATCCAGACTGAGCCTGTGACCGTCAGAGTCTGCCTCCTGAAATATATCCGGAGATTTAGAATGTTTTGACTATACTATATATACCTGGTATCTGCTGATTCAGTACCCCTTTTTATTATTATATTCTTGTGTAATCCATACTGAGCCTGTGAGCGTCAGAGTCTGCCTCCTGAAATATATACTGATATTTATTATATTTTCACTATACTATATATACCTTGTATCTGGTGATACAGTACCCCTTATTTATCTTGTTATATTATTGTGCAATCCAGACTGAGCCTGAGAGCGTCAGTGTCTGCCTCCTGAAATATATATGGACATTTAGAATATTTTCACTATACAGGAGCTCGCTTGCCCTGAAAATAGTGTGCTATCATAAAGAGTCTTCTGGCTGAAGAAGGCCTGGAAGGCTCCCTTAACTGGGAGTAGGTAAACTGCTTTTAAAGTCGGAGCATCAGGAACAGATTTTGGCTTACATTGCTGAAACAGCCTCCATCTTCAGGGGTTGGACAAAATAATGTAAACACCTGGAAACATTAACAAAAGTTAGTTTAATATGGATGCACCTTTTGTGGCGATTACAGCCTCAATTTTCCGAGGTATGGATTCATACAAGGTGTGAAATGTTTCCAAAGGAATTTTAGCCCAGTCTACAGTTAAAACACCCTCCAGTTCTTTAAGCGACGATGGCGGCGGAAATCGACATCTAACTTGAATGTCTAAAATCGAACATAAATGCTCTTTAATGTTGGGGTCTGGGGATTGTGGGGGCCAGATGAGATGCTCAACTTCATTAGAATGTTCCTCGTGGCATGCTTTAACGATTGCAGCTCTATGAATTGGTGCATTATCATCCTGAAAGATGGCGTTCCCCTCCAGGAACAGTGCTTGAAACATAGGATGCACTTGGTCGGCCAAAATGCCTAAATAATTGCGGATGTTAATTCTTCTATGAAGGGATATCATTGGCCCGACGGATCTCCATGAAATAGCACCCCAGATCATCACAGAACCTCCGCCATGTTTTACGTTTGGGAGAACGCAGTCTGAATGGAATGCTTCTTTCGGCTGTCTCCAAACGTACACTCAGCCGGAGGTCGGAAATAGGGTAAACGATGATTCTTCTGAGAATATCACGTTTCCACTGGTCGAGGGAACAATTCTGTAGGTTTCTTCACCACTCTAAATGCTTGGAAACATTTGTCATTGAGAGCAGCGGTTTTCGAATTGCAGCTCTTCTGTGGAATCCAGATTTGTTCAGCTCCCGACTAAGCGTTTTCGTGAAAACTGGTTTATGTAGGTGTTCATTGAGCTCATTAGTGATTTTCGGAGCCGTGGTCTTGCGATCCTCTCTCACAATTCGCTTTACAGTCCGACGGTCTCTCTCAGTCTACTTCGACTTTCGGCCGGACCTGTGCTTTACTGCGGACGTTTTTCCTTGTTTCTTTTCCAAAATTTTTATTAAGTATTTAAGAAACAATAAGGGGGGAGAAGGGAAAAGGGAAGGGGAAATACAACAAGGAAAGAAGGGACCAAGTGGACCTTGCATCCCAATTTACAGGAAAATAACATATTAATTTATACAGGCATTACACATATTATATGACTACAAAGGCAATATTATAAATAGTAACCATTAACCAAGAAAGACAAAATAATATGGCTTATCTGAATATACTTTTAAGGGAATAAAGGTATCCAGCTGGACCATTTTCTAGATAATTTGTCTAGGTTGTTATGTATCAGAGCTAGTTTGTGCTCGAAGGCTTTATGGAGGGTCATTCTGTCAATTACATCTTGGATAACGGGAGGGTCAGACCTCTTCCAATGGAAGGCAATTAGTTGCCTAACTACTAGAAGAACATGTACCACTAAGGGAATAGAGGAATGAGCAATGCCCTCCGAGTCTAAGGATAAAAGAGCTAGTTGCGGAGATAGAGTAATGGATTTTGTGAGTAATGAATTAATTAGAGACGCACTATTTTTCCAAAGAGACCTAATATGGGGACAGTACCAGAGTATACAAAGCAAACTGCCATATTGGCCACAACCTCTCCAGCAGGATGAGCAGTGTTCTGAATTAATCCGAGAGAGTCGGGCTGGAGTGTAATACCAACGCGTTAGTATTTAATAGTGAGTTTCTTGGAGCGACATAGAGATAGAAGCTGAGTAGGAAATAAAACAAGCCTGTTCCCATTCTTGCGGACTTGGGGATATATGTATCTCTTGTTCCCATTTCCGAAAGTTATAGGCCTTGATGAATATATGACTTTTATTGAGCCAAAATATTATGATTAACGTTGGTAATAAGATTGGCGGCAGGCTCAGATAGGCTTGGTTTAGAGGCAAGAAATAGCACAATTAAATCCTTCAACATGAGATACTGGAGGAATGAAGAATAGGAGACTTGAAATTTATCTTTGATTTGGGAGAAAGGGATAAGACTAGATTCACTGACCAAATCCTTGATTTTTTTAACGTCATGATCAGCCAAAATGGGATCGATGGCTGTTTGGTATAGGGAGCAGATTAAGTGGAGAGGGAGATTTTTAAGGAAGGTTAATTGATTAGTACCTCTTTTCTGCTTAGCTAATGTTTTCCAGGCATCCAGAGTAGCGTCAAATATAGGATGAGAAGAAGGGGGGATTTTCACTTTCCAATGGGTTCAGTATCCTCCTGATGAGAATCCTTAGAATCTTCCTCTCCTGCGGATTCATATGCCTGTAGTATACTCTCATGTATATTTTCCTCTTCTATGAAATGTACCTTTCTTTTCTTTTTCATTTGTGTTTTTTCCTTTTCTTTTAAATGCAGTCATTACTTTGGAGACAGTACCTCTTGACACGCCAAGCATTCGGGCACTTTTGGTTACACTAGCGCCGGCCATCTGAGCACCAACAATTTGGCCTCTTTGAAAATCCGAGAGGTCTGCCATTGGTATCAGTTTCTCATCGATGTTCTTACAATTATGCAAAACAAACAGTTAATTTACATACACATATGACATAACACAAATAATCAACTACAAAATATAACCATATGTCACGGTTTGCATGTTTATAACATGCTCGAAGATGATGATGCCAAAACATTAGGTGTTTCCATTATTTTGTATATCCCCTCCTCTTCTGAAGTTTCAAAAAATGCAAGGACTGAGTCGTCAGTGCTGGCTCCTGGTCAGGAACAACACCTTTCCTTGTGTGCTTCACCCCCACCAAAAGTGAAGGATGCGGCAGCCGACACTTCAGATTACTCCATGGAGCTCTTTTCATATACCATGCCTGGGTTATCAAGTCAAATCCTCAATTCCCCAGTCCAACATGAATCAGAGATGGAGTGCACATCATGATGTACAGCCATGCTAGATGATTCTGCTGGTACATTCACCCAGAGCACTACATTTCCCTTGCATCTACAGAGCCAGAATCTGACCCTGATGAAACTCAGGTGCCCCAGATTACATTGAAGAGGAGGTGATGGATGACACAGTTGTTGACCCGGATTGGCACCCATTTGGGGAAGAGGGTGCCGCTGGCAATAGCTCAGAAGAGGGAAGGATCCGCAGCAGGCATCGAGATCGCGGCAGCGGTTATCTGGCAGGCGCGTAGTAGTCCAAAAAGGTGTTAAAAAACAAAAAGAGAGTTGCAGGACAGCTTGGCCAGACTGTCAAATTTGCACAGCTTGCAAGCCCTGAAAATTGATACCATAGTAGGAAGAGTCCAGTGTGGCTGTCAGGATCCAGTCTGGGTTGGAGCCGATGTTACTGCAAACACTAGGGGAAGCAGAGGCAGGTAGCGTAGTCAGGTGGCAGCCGGAGGTCGGTACACAGGAAAGGCAGTTCGGTAGCAGAGGAGCAGGCAGATAACGTAGTCAGGTGGCAGCCGGAGGTCGGTACACAGGAAAGGCAGTTCGGTAGAAGAGGAGCAGGCAGATAACGTAGTCAGGTGGCAGGCCGAGGTCAGTTCACAGGAGAGCAGTGTTTGTAGCAGCAGGAACAGCAGGAGAAAGAGCTTGACTAAAGGCTGGAAGCACAATAATCTCGCAATGACACACGCACAGGGCCAGGTTTATATAGGGCGTGTAATTGGCAATCAGAGGCCAAACGAGAGAGCACTGGGTGAAGCCGATCAGGAAGAACAGTCAATGGTATCCGGGTTCAGCAAGGAACTTTGTAGCCAGCAGAATAGCTCAGATGGTAGAGCTGCTGGCCGGTGGACAAGAGACACTGGGTTCGATTCCTGACAAGTACTCCCCTCCTTCCAGGATGGCCTCTGGACATCTCAGGAGCTGGCCTATCTGGGTACCTCTGATGGAAGGCTCTTGTAAGTCCAGGAGCATGGACGTTGTCCTTTGGTTCCCATGAATTCTCCTCTGGTCCGTAACCTTCCCACTGCACCAGATACTGCAGTTTACCTCTGAATTTTCGAGAGTCCAGAATCTTATTCACAATGTATTCTTCTTCACCACGGATCCTTTCTGGTGGAGGAGGTGGCTGAATTCTTCCTGGAAACGGGTTTTCACAGAAGGGTTTGAGCAAGGATATGTGAAATACTGGATGAATCTTTAGATTGTTGGGAAGCTTTAAACGAAAAGCAACCTGGTTAATTTTTGCAGAAATTTGAAAAGGTCCAATGAATTTCTGACCCAATTTGGAGGATGGCACATGTGTCTTAAGGTTTTTAGTGGACAGCCAAACTTTGTCTCCAACCTGAAGAGCAGGGGGCACTCTCCGATGTTTATCTGTTGCTTCCTTATATACTTCCTGGGTCTTGAGTAATATCTCTGATAATTCCTTCTGGGATTCCTGTAATTTTGCAAGCCTGTCATTAACAGCAGGAATGGGAGTGTTCACTGGCAGATTAGGGATAAATACTGGATGTACTCCATAATTAGCAAAAAATGGGGTTTGAGATGTAGCGCTATGTATGGAGTTGTTGTAGGCAAACTCTGCTGTTGGTAAATAGTCCACCCAGTCATCCTGAAGATAGGAAATGAAGCAACGGAGGTATTGCTCCAAAGTCTGGTTCGTTCTCTCCGTCTGGCCATTGGACTGAGGATGGAAAGTGGTAGAAAGATTCACCGTGACTCCCAAGGCTGTACAGAAACTCTTCCAAAATTTTGACGTAAACTGAACACCTCTGTCAGACACCACGTTGTCAGGAATTCCATGTAACCTGAATACCTCTTTGATCGTCAGTTCTGCAGTTTTTTCAGCAGTAGGAATTCCTTCAGTTGGAATAAAGTGGGCCATTTTTGTGAGTCGGTCCACTATGACAAGGATGACGGTCATCTGTTTGGAAGGGGTAGTTCCACAATAAAATCCATGGAAATAGATCCCCAAGGCCTGGATGGAACTGGGAGTGGTTGCAAGAGTCCTAGAGGAGACGATCGTGGGGTCTTGTTTCGTGCGCATGTTAAACAGGTTGAAACATATTTCCTCACATCCTTCCTACAATTAGGCCACCAAAAGAAACGAAGTAGTAAGTCTTGTGTTTTTGCAACTCCAGGATGTCCTGCCAGTTTAGAATCATGGACACTTTTGAGGACTTCAAGTCAAGAAGATTCAGGTACATATATTTTGTGTTTCTGCATCCAAAACCCCTCTTTGAATGAAAGATCGACGTCTTCCGAAGGATGGTTAAGGAAAGAGTCCTCTTGATATCCATCTTTAATTCTATTACATAGTCCTCTAGAGTGCAATATTCCCAAAAAATGTTTAGGGCCTAGAATTGTATCGTCATTACTAGACCTCTCCTGAGGTTCCGAACACATCCTGGACAGGGCGTCAGCCTTGCTATTTCTTGAACCAGGCCGGTAAGAAATTATAAAATTGAATCTTGAGAAAAATAAGGCCCATTGTGCTTGTCTTGCAGACAATCTTTTTGCTGTACGGAGGAATTCAAGATTCTTGTGGTCCGTGAGGACAGTCACAGGGTGATTGGCACCTTCCAGAAGATGTCTCCACTCGGAGAAGGCAACTTTAATGGCTAACAGTTCTTTATTACCGATGTCGTAGTTCTTTTCTGCAGATGACATGGTGTGGGAAAGAAACGCACATGGGTGAAGTTGCATCTTGTCCCCAACTCGCTGAGACAGAATGGCTCCCACTGCAGAGTCCGAGGCATCCACTTCGACAGTAAATGGCAATTCAGGATTTGGGTGTACTAACAATGTAGCAGACGTAAAAAGAGTTTTCAACTTGTCAAAAGCCTCCTGTGCCTCCGGAGACCAGAAAAATGTTTTGGTCTTTTTTGTTAGTGTAGTAATTGGTAGTATGATCCGTGAAAAGTTCTTTATAAATTTTCGGTAAAAATTTGCAAATCCTATGAAACGCTGGACGTCTTTTAAATTTCTTGGAACAGGCCAGTCCACTACAGCATTGATTTTGCCGGGATCCATGCTCAGACCTTCTGGGGAGATGATATATCCCAGAAATTGCATACTGGTTTGTTCAAACTCACATTTTTCAAGTTTAATGTAAAGATGGTTCTCCTGTAGTCGTTCCAGGACTAACTGGACGTGCCTGCGATGCTCTTTCAAGGTGTCTGAAAATATAAGAATGTCATCGAGATAAGCCACAACGAATTGGTCCAAGAAATCTCAAAATACATCATTAATAAAATGTTGAAAGGTGGCTGGGGCATTGCTAAGGCCAAAGGTCATAACCAGAGATTCAAAATGTCCATATCTCGTTCTGAAGGCGGTCTTCCACTCATCTCCTGGGCGAATGAGGTTGTAAGCCCCTCTAAGATCCAGCTTCGTAAAGATTTTCGCAGAACGGAGTCTCTCAAATAGTTCAGGAATCAAGGGTAGCGGGTAGCGATTCTTGACAGTGATATTATTAATCTCTCTGTAGTCAATACATGGCCGCAGAGTGGAGTCTTTCTTTTCAACAAAGAACAGGGGTGCCCCAGCTGGAGATGTGGAAGGTCGAATAAAGCCTTTCTCTAAATTTTCATCCAGGAACTTTCTTAATACTTTCAATTCAGGTTCGGAAAGATTGTAAATCCGTCCAAATGGAATGGTTGCTCCTGGCAGCAATTCAATGGGACAGTCGTAAGGACGGTGAGGAGGTAATTGATCTGCTTTCTTCTTACTGCAGACATCAGAGAACTGCTGATATTGAGGTGGTAGTTTCTCTTCCTTCTCATGCGAAATCTCAGAGATTTGGACTTGTTGGAGAACAGGGGTTCCTTATGACAATTATTCTTACAGTAGTCAGATGGAAAGGTGATGGTCCTTGATGCCCAGTTGATAGAAGGGTTATGGACTGAAAACCAGGGGATCCCTAGAATAACCGGAAATTTCGGAGATGAAATAAGGTGGAAACTGACAGCTTCATGATGATCCGGTTCGATACAAATCTCCAGTTCGATTGTCTCATGCGTGACAGGTCCAGAAGACAAAGGTGATCCATCCACAGTTTCCATTTCAATTGGTGTGGATTTGGTCCTACTGGAAATATTATTATCACGTGTAAATTTTAAGTCCGTAAAATTTCCTCCTGCTCCCGAATCCAACAGGGCAGAGCATTGTATTTTTTGGGTGCCCATTACAACCTGAATGGGGATTACAAAATGAGATGATGTAGTATGTATTTTGTCTATTTCTGGCGTTACTGATGAGATAGTATGCAAGATGGAATCCGACTGCTGAGAAAGGTCCATATTGCTGGCAGACCTGTTGTTGGTAAAGGCTATAGTCCTTTTGTTAGGACAGTTGATGGCATAGTGTCCAGGGTCCCCACAATAGAGGCAGAGATGTTCTGCACGTCGCCTCTCCTTCTCCTGTGCAGAGAGTGGTCTTCGGATGACATCGATCTGCATCGGTTCAGACATGCCTTGCGTCTTTTCTTGGTGGTCTGATGCTGAAAATGAGAAGCCAGGGCTATTCCCAAGTGCTCGCAGTCTCTCCTTTCTCCTTTCAGTAAGTCTTTGGTCAATCCGGATACATAGTTGAATAAAGTCCTCCAACTGATCAGGGGTCTCAACCCTGGCAAGCTCGTCTTTCACTGGTTCTGATAACCCTCGTCGAAATTGACTTCTCTGGGCCGCTGGATTCCAGGTGGTGTCGGCCACCCAGCGACGGAACTCCAATGTATATTCCGCAACAGAGCGATGTCCTTGGCGCAAATTATGTAATTTGGTTTCTGCTGTGGCACAGCGGTTTGGGTCATCAAAAACTTGATTCATAGCTGCGGTGAAGGCTTCCAGGTCGTTAAGGAGGTCATAGTCCTTTTCTACATAAGGTGAAGCCCAAGCAAGAGCTTCATCCGTCCTGAGATTTATCATGAAAAAAACTTTCTTCCTCTCACTGGTAAAGGGAGCAGGTTGCATCTGGAAGTATATGCGGCATTGATTGAGGAATCCTCGGTACTGCTGGCGATCCCCACTGAACTTTGCAGGCAGCGGCAGCCGCGCGTTTGATTCGGACCCTGAATTGCGCACGTCCAGAAGTTGTTTTCTTAGCTCAATTACTTCCTGTTGTATCACCGTGAAATCAGTTTGTAACTTGGAATATTTTCCTTGAGAATCAGTACAAAAACTTTGAAGCTCCGTAACTTGCCGCCTCAGGGTGTTCACAGCGGACTCCATTTTGGCGCGAGATTATTCTGTCAGGATCCCGTCTGGGTTGGAGCCGATGTTACTGCAAACACTAGGGGAAGCAGAGGCAGGTAGCCTAGTCAGGTGGCAGCCGGAGGTCGGTACACAGGAAAGGCAGTTCGGTAGCAGAGGAGCAGGCAGATAACGTAGTCAGGTGGCAGGCCGAGGTCAGTTCACAGGAGAGCAGTGTTTGTAGCAGAGGAGCAGGCAGATAACGTAGTCAGGTGGCAGCCGGAGGTCGGTACACAGGAAAGGCAGTTCGGTAGCAGAGGAGCAGGCAGATAACGTAGTCAGGTGGCAGACCGAGGTCAGTTCACAGGAGAACAGTGTTTGTAGCAGCAGGAACAGCAGGAGAAAGAGCTTGACTAAAGGCTGGAAGCACAATAATCTCGCAATGACACACCCACAGGGCCAGGTTTATATAGGGCGTGTAATTGGCAATCAGAGGCCAAACGAGAGAGCACTGGGTGAAGCCGATCAGGAAGAACAGTCAATGGTATCCGGGTTCAGCAAGGAACTTTGTAGCCAGCAGAATAGCTCAGATGGTAGAGCTGCTGGCCGGTGGACAAGAGACATTGGGTTCGATTCCTGACAGTGGCACTTTTTGGACCGAAATCCTATTGATGAGGCAAAGGTTATCTGTAAACAGTGCGGAAGGACTTTTAGCCGAGGGAAAAATCTCAGAAATTTGAATACCAGTTGCATGCTTAGACATTTCATGAACATGCACTTGCAAGCGTGGACGGACTACAAAACCTACAAATCCCCCCCTAGGGACGGAGTCAGCACCTGGCGCACCCGGGCAAGTGCCGGCTCCCTGAGCAGGTTGGGGGGGCCGACTCGTGGGTGACGGCACTGGCACAGGGTCCCTCATAGTACAAAAATTTGTCTCTGACTATGGGATGGGCCCACTAGCCGTCAGACACACCGGCGTACTATGAGGGGTCCTGTGCCAGTGCCGTCACCCAATAGTCTGCCCTCCCTGCTTGCTAAGGGCCCCAGCTCTTGCAATACTTACCTCTCCATGCTCCACCGCTGTGACGTCTTCCGCGTTTCCTGAAAGTAAAATTCAGGTTACAGAGCGCAATGACGTCACGTCTGTACTCCCCCTGCCTAAACAGTTCAACTGCAGATAGCTGTAAGATGGCAACGCTGAGGATTTCAGAGTAGAGCAGTGCACAGCGAGGAGAGGTATTTCATTTTTTGTAATGTTTGGAGAATTATATGGGGAGCATTTTACACTGGATCATTAAGAATGTGGCCCATTATATGTGGAGCATGATTTTGGCCCATAAGACACTGGCGCATCATTCATGGGGCCCATCATGTATTGGAGCATTCTAAATGGGGCAGATCAGACACTGTAGCAGCATTTACAGGGCCCATTATACACTGGATCATTAATAATGGGGCCCATTATATATAGAGCTTTCTTTTGGCCCATAAGACACTGGAGCATCATCCATGGGGCACACCATATACTGGAGCATTCTAAATGGGGCAGATCAGACACTGGAGCAGCATTTACGGGGCCCATTATACCCTTGAACATTAATGGGGCCCATTATAAATAGAGCATTCTTTTGGCCCATAAGACAATAGAACAGCATCCATCGGGTCCATCATATACTGAAACATTGTAAATGGGGGACATCAGACACAGGAGCAGCATTTACGGGTCCCATTATACACTGGTACATTATTAATTGGGCCCATTATATATGGAGCATTCCTTTGGCCCATAAGACACTGGAGCATCATCCATGGGGCACATCATGTATTGGAGCATTCTAAATGGGGCAGATCAAAAACTGGAGCAGCATTTACGGGGCCCATTATACCCTTGAACATTAATGAGGCCCATTATATATGGAGCATTCTTTAGGCCCATAAGACACTGGAGCATTCTAAATGGGGCAGATCAGACACTGGAGCAGCATTTACGGGGCCCATTATATCCTTGAACATTAATGGGGCCCATTATATATAGAGCACTCTTTTGGCCCATAAGACACTGGAGCATCATCCATAGGGCCCATCATACACTGAAGTATTGTAAATGGGGGACATCAGACACAGGAGCAGCATTTACTGGGCCCAGTATACCCTGCTACATTATTAATAGGGCCCATTATACATGGAGCATTCTTTTGGCCCATAAGACACTGGAGCATCATCCATGGGGCACATCATGTATTGGAGCATTCTAAATGGGGCAGATCAGACAATGAAGCAGCATTTACTGGGCCCATTATACACTGTATCATTAATAATGTGGCCCATTACATATGGAGCATGATTTTGGCCCATAAGACAATGGAGCATTGTCCATGGGGCCCAACATATACTGGAGCATTCTAAATGGGGCCGATCAGACACTGGAGCAGCATCCATGGGGCCCATCATATTATGGAGCATTGTAAATGGGGGACATCAGACACGAGCAGCATTTACGGGGCCCATTATACACTGGATCATTATTAATGGGGCCCATTATATATGGAGCATTCTTTTGGCCCATAAGACACTGGAGCATCATCCATGGGGCCCATCATATACTGGAGAATGATATGGGGTTCATTATTTATTTGGCATCATATAGAGTATGGAAAATCATATGGGGCACATATGGGACCAATTATGTATGGAGCAATATATAGGCCTCATTATTCTGTATGGCGCACTATGTGGTGGCCATAATACTGTGCGTTTTTTGAGATATTGTAGATTTTAACATAGATATCAGTCATGTCATGTAAGAAGTGAAGTATTTTTCATTGCACTATACATATATTTCTGTGCCGTGTCGGAGCATCATGAATTGTGGTATGTGTTAAAGGGGCCTACTGAGACTCTTTGGCCGGGGCACACGAAAACCGGGAGCCATCCCTATCCCCCACAAGTTTAGCCAAATAACCCCCAGTTTTCAATGCGCAACTATTATTATAAAGTAAATTAAGGTTGCCAAGCTTAAGTAATAAGAATTGATGTTGTTGCCATTCAAATGGGCACTGTAGGTGTGTTTACTGTCCTCCACTCCCTGCTAGGGTTGAGCATTCCGATACTGCAAATATTGGGTATCGGCCGATATTAGCTGTATCGGACTTCCGATTCCGAGTACCGATATTTTCGTCATATCGGATACCGGAATCGGAATGTCACTGTCACTGTCAGTGTCCGTCGGTCGGGTCTGTCAGGAGTCAGCGGCACTTACCCGGCAGAATATCTATGGCGGTCACGTCATGGACTGCTTGATGGCCGCCATCATCTTCTCCCTGGCGGTCACATGCAGTTTCTCGCGATAACTGCAGTGACTGCTGGGTAATCGCGGCCGTAAAGCAGTCCGATGACGTCACCGCCGGGAAGCAGGTAATCAGCTGTGCTGCGTTGGGATGTTAGGCCCTGCCTGGCATTGCGATGTAGCAGAGCTGGATCGTCGTGGGACACTCGTTACTATGGACTGCGTCGGACAGGTGGTATACTGTTGGTTTGTTTTTTTTCTTTTTTTACAGGAGATCGATGGCGTCGCAGGAATGAGAGAGTAATAAAATTAATGAAAACTGTGTTGTCTCTTTTATTTCATTAAAATACTTTTTTCTGGCTGTGTCTTTTTTTTAAACATTTAAAAACTTTGGGATTAATAATGGATCGGTGTCTTATTGACGCCTCTCCATTATTAACCGGGCTTATTGTCACCGTGCAATCAACGGTGACATTAACCCCTTATTACCTCGCTTGCCACCGCTACAGGGCAAGTGGGAAGAGCCGGGTAAATTGCCACAATTGGCACATCTTTTGATGCGCCAAATGTGGGGCTGCTGTAGCCTGGTACTATCAGGCTGTTGAGGGCCAAAATCCATGGACCTTGACAGTCTTTTAATACCAGGCTGCAGCAGTCTGCATTTTACTTGGCTGGTTAACAAAAATAGGGGGACCCTTACGCCGTTTTTTTTTTTCGAGGGGATCCCCTATTTTTGTTAACCAGCCAAGCTAAACAGACTGCTGTGGCCTGGTATTATCAGGCTGGCAAGGTCCATGGATATTGGATCCTTACCAGCCTGAAAAACCAGGCCTCAGCAGTCTGTTTCATCTGGCTGGTTAACAAAAATAGGGGGGACCCCACACCAATTTTTTTCGACGGGATCCCCTATTTTTGTTAACCAGCAAAGATAAGCAGACTGCTGTGGCCTGGTATTATCAGGCTGGCAAGCAGGGTCGGACTGAGCCACCGGGACACCGGAGAAACCTCCGGTGGGCCCCAGCTCCTGCGTGGTGGGCCCTGATTTGAAACGATAGGTCGCACAGCACGCCGATACAGTTACATTCTGCGGCAGAGCAGGGAGAATCGCTCTCCTTGCTCTGCCGCCCAGAAGCTATGGGGCCTGAACAGTCGGTGGGGGGGCCCGGTGCCAGCAGTGGGCCTCCACCCGTCATCGGAGGGTCAGCTGTATCGGCATCCAGCCGATACAGCTGACCGCATAGAGAGAGAAGGAGCGAGCGCTCCTTCTCTCCCATAATCCCCCTCTCAGCGTCTGACAGCGGGCGCGATGACATCACCTGCCGGCGCCCGCTGTCAGACGCTGAGAGGGAGAACAGTGAGCAGCACAGGAGACGGGAGGTGAGTATTGTTTTTTTTTTAATTTAATGGGGGTGCATTATACTACAGAGGCTGTACAGTCATGACCAAAAGTTTTGAGAATAACACAAATATTATATTGTCACATGATCTGCTGCCCTCTGGTTTTTATGTGTGTTTGACAGATGTTTTTATCACAGACAGAAATATAATAATTGCAAACATATGAGTAACAAAAGCTTATATTGACAGTTAGAATGAGTTAATGCAGCAAGTCAATATTTGCAGTGTTGACCCTTCTTTTTCAGGACCTCTGCAATTCTCCCTGGCATGCTCTCAATCAACTTCTGGACCAAATCCTGACTGATAGCAGTCCATTCTTGCACAATCAATGCTTTCGTTTTGTCAGAATTTTTAAGTTTTTGTTTGTCCACCCGTCTCTTGATGATTGACCACAAGTTCTCAATGGGATTAAGATCTGGGGAGTTTCCAGGCCATGGACCCAAAATCTCTATGTTTTGTTCCCTGAGCCATTTAGTTATCACCTTTGCTTTATGGCAAGGTGCTCCATCATGCTGGAAAAGGCATTGTTGATCGCCAAACTGCTCTTGGAGGGTTGGGAGAAGTTGCTCTTGGAGGACATTCTGCTACCATTCTTTATTCATGGCTGTGTTTTTAGGCAAGACTGTGAGAGAGCCGATTCCCTTGGCTGAGTAGCAACCCCACACATGAATGGTTTCAGGATGCTTAACAGTTGGCATGAGACAAGACTGGTGGTAGCGCTCACCTTGTCTTCTCCGAATGAGGTGTTTTCCTGATGTCCCAAACAATCGAAAAGTGGATTCATCAGAGAAAATAACTTTACTCCAGTCCTCAGCAGTCCACTGCCTGTACCTTTTGCAGAATATCAGTCTGTCCATGATGTTTTTTCTGGAGAGAAGTGGCTTCTTTGCTGCCCTCCTTGAGACCAGGCCTTGCTCCAAGAGTCTCCGCCTCACAGTGCGTGCAGATGCACTCACACCTGCCTGCTGCCATTCCTGAGCAAGCTCTGCACTGCTGATAGCCCGATCCCGCAGCTGAAACACGTTTAAGAGACGGTTCTGGCGCTTGCTGGTCTTTCTTGGGTGCCCTGATGTCACGCTGTCTAATGATATGTGTACGATGTCAGTAAACTAATCTTACAGAAACAACACTCTATACAACATATAGTTTAGCAACATCAGCATGTAAATATAGAATAGATTTACCTGACACGATATCCGTTGAACTCAGGGTTAATCTTGAGGACTTGATACGCTGTCACAGGAAAGAGGAGGACCGGGGTCTAACCTGACCCTAAAACTGGGGTCCTAACTAATCCCTCACCTTGGAGGTACTGATAATGGTTCAGAGGTCCAAGTCTCCAGCCTAACCTAGTCTCGTATCAGTCCCTGAACCCTGTAATCAGTCCTAAGAAGGATCCTGACTACTACCAAAGGGATATGGGCTGATCTCTGCTAAATACACAGATTAGACATATAGGACAGACTGGAGAAAACACAGACTCGCATACACACTCAAACACAGAAGGAACATAAATGGTCTGGGATATAAAACTCTAAGCAAGTTGAGCTTAAAACAACTAAGGAGCTCTTTAACTTAAGTCTATACAGATTCAATCCTATCTGTGGTCTGCATGAAGAATTTCACTGGCAACTCCCAAAACAGACAACCAGGGATTTAAAGGAAACCAATCAACAAATAATCAATTGCAGCCGGAAGAAACTGAACCCAGTCCCAGAACCGAGCACAGACAGAATTAACTCCCTCACTGCCAAACACAAAGAAACAGCAACTCAGCTGTGAGAAGTCAGAATGTGCAACCGCGACGATCTTCGTGGCGATGCACACATGACAGTACCCCCCCTTCTACGAGGGGCCTCCGGACCCTCAGGGCCAGGTCTGCCCGGGTGAGTTCTGTGGAAGGTCCGAACCAAACGATCTGCGTTAATGTCAGACGCAGGAACCCACGTCCTCTCCTCTGGACCATACCCCTTCCAATGCACCAAGTACTGAAGGGACCGGCGATTCAGACGTGAGTCAATGATCTTTGACACTTGAAACTCCAAGTTACCATTGACCACCACTGGAGGAGGAGGTAGAGGTGACGGTATGACTTGTGCCACATACCTTTTAAGTAATGACTTGTGGAACACATTATGAATTTTAAACGTAGGAGGGAGGTCCAGACGAAATGCCACAGGATTAATTATGGAACTGATCCTGTACGGCCCGATGAATCTGGGACCCAGTTTCCAGGAGGGAACTTTAAGTTTTATATTCCTGGTAGACAACCATACCAGATCGTTCACATTCAGATCTGGACCAGAAACTCTCCTCCTATCAGCCATACGTTTGTAACGGTTCCCCATAGCACTCAGATTATTCAATACACCTCTCCACACTGAAGCAAGTGACGACGAGAAACGCTCCTCCTCAGGAACCCCAGAAGGGCCCCCCCCATTGAAAGTACAAAACTGGGATGAAAACCATATGCCCCAAAAAACGGGGATTTACCAGTGGACTCGCTCCGCCTGTTGTTAAGAGCGAACTCTGCCAGAGGCAAGAAAGAAGACCAGTCCTCCTGGTTCTCTGAGACAAAACACCGAAGATAAGTCTCAAGGCTTTGATTCAGACGCTCTGTCTGACCATTGGTCTGCGGATGAAAAGCCGAGGAAAATGACAATTGCATCCCCCGACGTAAACAAAATGCCCTCCAAAATTTAGACACAAACTGCTTTAGGGGGATCTGACACCACATCAGAAGGCAACCCATGAAGTCTCACAATCTCCCCAATGAACACCTGCGCCAGAGTTTTAGCATTAGGGAGGGCAGGAAGAGCAATGAAATGTGCCATCTTACTGAACCTGTCAACAACCACCAGTATGACAGTTTTCCCTGACGACGGAGGAAGATCCGTAATGAAGTCCATAGACAAATGAGTCCATGGACGCTCCGGAAGTTTCAAGGGTAAGAGGGTCCCAGACGGACGGGTATGCGGGGTCTTAGAGCGAGCACAAACCCCACAGGACGCGACAAAAGTTATAACATCTTTATTAACGTTAGGCCACCAAAACCGGCGAGAAAGGAGATCTAAAGTAGCCTTACTCCCTGGATGTCCTGCTAAAGCAGAATTATGATGTGCCTCAATAACCTTTTGTCTCAACTGATTTGGGACAAACAGTCTCCCTGAAGGTCCTGCAGGGGCGTCCCCCTGAGCCTCTAATACCTCCTCCTCAAGCTCAGAACATACAGCCGACACTACCACCCCCTCCTGAAGGATAGGAATCGGGTCATCCGTTTTCCTGGCCCCTGGGAAACTGTGAGACAAGGCATCAGCCTTAACATTCTTAGACCCAGGGCGATATGTGACGACAAAATTAAACCTGGTAAAAAACAGCGACCATCGAGCTTGTCTGGAATTCAGACGCTTAGCAGATTCCAAATACAGCAGGTTTTTGTGATCAGTAATGACGGTGACCGGGTGGACTGCCCCCTCCAAAAAGTGACGCCATTCTTCAAAAGCCAACTTAATGGCCAAAAGTTCCCTATTGCCAATATCATAATTCCTTTCGGCGGACGACAACTTCTTAGAAAAGAAAGCACACGGATGCCATTTACCAGGGGACGGACCCTGGGACAATATTACACCCACCCCTACGTCAGACGCGTCCACCTCCACAATGAACGGCTGTGATGCATCTGGTTGGATGAGAACGGGTGCCGAAGCAAAACATTTTTTCAAAGTGGAAAAAGCTTGGCAAGCTTTGTCCGACCATTTAGAAAAATCCGTCCCTTTTCTTGTCATGTCAGTGAGAGGTTTGACAACAGATGAGAAATTACAAATAAATTTCCGGTAGTAGTTAGCAAACCCCAGAAAACGCTGCAGAGCCTTAAGATCCTCTGGCTGATCCCATTCAAGCACTGCTCTCACTTTTTCAGGGTCCATACGGAAACCGGAGGCTGACACCAAGAAACCCAAAAACTGAAGTTCCTGTACAGCAAATACACACTTTTCCAGTTTGGCGTATAGTTTATTGTCTCGCAAGATCTGCAACACCTGTCTCACATGCTCCTGGTGAGACACAAGATCTGGCGAGTAAATTAAAATGTCATCCAAATATACGACCACAAACAGCCCCACAAGGTGACGAAAAATGTCATTAACAAAATGTTGGAATACTGCTGGTGCAGTAGTCAGACCAAAAGGCATGACAAGGTTCTCATAATGTCCCTCCGGCGTGTTAAACGCCGTTTTCCACTCATCCCCCTCTTTTATCCTAATCAAATTATACGCCCCCCTGAGATCCAATTTAGAGAACCATTTGGCGCCCACAATTTGATTGAAGAGATCAGGAATAAGAGGGAGAGGATACGGATCTCGAACAGTAATCCGATTAAGTTCGCGGAAATCCAAGCAAGGGTGTAGGCCTCCATCTTTTTTCTTCACAAAGAAGAACCCCGCGGCCACTGGGGAAGATGAAGGTCTAATATGCCCTTTGGCCAGACTTTCCGAAATATAGTCTTTCATAGCCTGCCTCTCAGGACCAGAAAGGTTATATAACCTAGCTTTAGGTAACTTAGCATCAGGAAGTAAATTAATAGAGCAGTCATACACGCGATGAGGAGGCAACTCCTGACACCCCTCCTCAGAGAACACATCCCCAAAGTCCTCCAAAAAAGGAGGCAATGTACTAGGCACGACCGCACTGATGACTGTGTTCATGCAGTTACTTTTGCAAAACTCACCCCATTGGCTTATCTCTCTGGACTGCCAATTAATCACAGGGTTATGTTTAACCAACCAAGGAAGTCCCAACACAATAGGAGTAGGTAGACCCTCCAACACATAACAAGATAATTGTTCCCTATGTATCGCCCCTACCCGAATATCAATGTTATGGACCTCATGAACAAAGCTACCTTGGCCGAGAGGCCTGGCGTCAATGGAGAATATAGGGATCGGTTTGGCCAATACACTCAGATACATACCTTGAGCCTGAGCAAACTGAGCGTCAACCAGATTAGCCCCGGACCCACTATCAAGAAGAACAGAAAATCTCTCCACTCTCGTACCAACCACCATCTCCACTGGTACAAGGAACTGAGAAGAACTAGCGGACGAAATACATACTCCCAGGTTGTCGTCCACCACACAACCTGGGATTAACAGTTTTCCGGCAACTTTTTGCTCAACAAGGCACGGGATGGACATCCCCCAACAAAATGTCCCTCTTTCCCGCAGAAGAAACACCTTCTAGTCCTGCTGCGTACCACCAATCCCCTCCTACGAAATGATGTCCCTCCCAACTGCATAGGCTCCTCTGAACAGACAAGGGTAACCTCAACATAAGGGACTTTTGTAGTAGGTGGAACAACTACCGGGGGCGGAGTTACCTCACCCCTCTCCTGAAGCCGTCTATCAGTACGGATAGCTAGGGCCATAGCAGCCTCCAGTGATGGAGGAGAATCATACTGAGCCAAAACGTCCTTTAATTTGTCAGAAAGCCCATGACAAAACTGACTCCTAAGAGCTGGGTCATTCCACTGAGTATCTGTGGCCCATCTACGGAACTCAGAAGCAAATTCCTCCGCCGGACGATCTCCCTGCTGTATCTTACGTAATTTTGTCTCAGCAAGAGAGACCCGATCTGGGTCATCATATACCAAACCCAGGGCAGTAAAAAATCGATCTACAGACTGTAGAGCCGGGGATCCCGGAGGAAGGGAGAATGCCCAGGATTGAGGGTCCCCTTGTAGGAGCGAGATAACAATTCCCACTCTCTGCTCTTCACTCCCTGATGATCGAGGCCGAAGCCGAAAATACAATTTACATGCTTCCCGGAATGTGAAAAATTTGTCTCGCCCACCAGTGAACCTGTCCGGGAGAGCAACCTTAGGTTCAACTCTGGTTTGCTCCAGGGGAGACAAAACTTTGGACTTAATGTCCGTCAGCTCCATGGATAATCCCTGCAACTGCAGAGCCAGCTGGGCTACTGGATCCATGGCAACTGGGGATAATTTTATTGGCCAGTGAAAATGTCACGCTGTCTAATGATATGTGTACGATGTCAGTAAACTATTCTTACAGAAACAACACTCTATACAACATATAGTTTAGCAACATCAGCATGTAAATATAGAATAGATTTACCTGACACGATATCCGTTGAACTCAGGGTTAATCTTGAGGACTTGATACGCTGTCACAGGAAAGAGGAGGACCGGGGTCTAACCTGACCCTAAAACTGGGGTCCTAACTAATCCCTCACCTTGGAGGTACTGATAATGGTTCAGAGGTCCAAGTCTCCAGCCTAACCTAGTCTCGTATCAGTCCCTGAACCCTGTAATCAGTCCTAAGAAGGATCCTGACTACTACCAAAGGGATATGGGCTGATCTCTGCTAAATACACAGATTAGACATATAGGACAGACTGGAGAAAACACAGACTCGCATACACACTCAAACACAGAAGGAACATAAATGGTCTGGGATATAAAACTCTAAGCAAGTTGAGCTTAAAACAACTAAGGAGCTCTTTAACTTAAGTCTATACAGATTCAATCCTATCTGTGGTCTGCATGAAGAATTTCACTGGCAACTCCCAAAACAGACAACCAGGGATTTAAAGGAAACCAATCAACAAATAATCAATTGCAGCCGGAAGAAACTGAACCCAGTCCCAGAACCGAGCACAGACAGAATTAACTCCTCACTGCCAAACACAAAGAAACAGCAACTCAGCTGTGAGAAGTCAGAATGTGCAACCGCGACGATCTTCGTGGCGATGCACACATGACACCTGAAGCCTTTTTGGCAACAATGGAACCTCTCTCCTTGAAGTTCTTGATGATGCGATAGATTGTTGACTGAGGTGCAATCTTTCTAGCTGTGATACTCTTCCCTGTTAGGCCATTTTTGTGCATTGCAATGATGACTGCACGTGTTTCTTTAGAGATAACCATGGATAATAGAAGAGAAACAATGATGCCAAGCACCAGCCTCCTTTTAAAGTGTCCAGTGGTGTCATTCTTACTTAATCATGACAGATTGATCTCCAGCCATGTCCTCATCAACACCCACACCTGTGTTAATGGAGCAATCACTGAAAAAAGGTTAGCTGGTCCTTTTAAGGCAGGGCTGCAATGATGTTGAAATGTGTTTTGGGGGATAAAGTTCATTTTCTAGCCAAATATTGACTTTGCAAGCAATTGCTGTTAACCTGATCACTCTTTATAACATTCTGGAGTATATGCAAATTGCCATTAGAAAAAGTGAAGCAGTAGACTTTGTAAAAATTAATATTTGTGTCATTCTCAAAACTTTTGGCCATTACTGTATATGGGGGGTGCATTATACTACAGAGGCTGTATATGGGGGCTGCATTATACTACAGAGGCTCCATATTGGGGTGCATCATACTACAGAGACTCCCTATGGGGATGCATTATACTACAGAGGCTGCCTATGGGGGTGCATTATAATATAGCGGCTGCCTATGGTGGTGCATTATATTATAGACTCTGCCTATGGGGGTTTATTATAATATAGAGGCTGCCTATGGGGGTGCATTATACTATATTGAGGACTATCTGGTGTATTATGCTGTATGGATGCTATCTAGGGGCCATCATACAGTGTTGGACCCATTAAATAGTTTGGGGACATTAAGGGGTCAGTATATATCCAGTGAGGGGGCATTATTCTGTGTATAGGGGAGATGTACAGGGGGAGACTTGGGACATTATTAAATGTAAAGTGGACACTTATTGTTATAGGGGAACTCGGGTTACTGTGACTGTCAAAGGGGCACACAGGGCATTATTACAGTCTAGGGGACAAAATGTGGGCACTGTTTTCTAGGGCATTTGCACCCGGCATTACTATATTCTAGAGGGGTGCTTTAAAATTTAGAGGTCACACAGAACCACACAGCAGGTGCAGTAATAGGGACACATACGGCAGCAGCAGCTCAGTATTGGGGTATCAGGTGCAGTAATAGGGACACATACGGCAGCAGCGGCTCAGTATTGGGGTATCAGGTGCAGAAATGAGGACACATATGGCAGCAGCGGCTCAGTATTGGGGTATCAGCAGGATGATGAGTTTGTGCAGGTTGAGAATAGTCCAATTGGTGACCGTGACAGTGCTAAAAATATGAGAAGTGAAATGTGTCTTTGTTGTAATCTCTGCAGTCGAGTCCTGGCTGGAGAAGTCGTCATGTCGGTCTGGGCCAGATGGAAAAGAAATGAAAAGTGAGCAATTCCATTAGAAAGAACATCAGCGGTAAGTCATTATCTGTACCTGTGCTGTAATCTATTATATGTTCTGTAGGACTGGTATTATTTACCACAGACCATAAGGCGGTAATATCAATATTGGTCTTTTTATATATAGATTATTTTTGGCAACAGTGCGGTCATTTGCTGAGGTTCTCTGACTAGGGGCCCACTCAGAAGTTTCGCCCCCACTAAACCAAAACCCTAGCTACGCCTCTGGCTCTCTCTAGTCTTTCTTTCTCTCTCTAGTCTTTCTCGCTCTCTGTTCTTTCTTTCTCGCTCTCTGTTCTTTTTTCTCTCTGTTCTTTCTTTCTCTCTCTTTTCTTTCTTTCCTCTCTTTCTTTCTCTGTTTGTTCTTTCTCTCTCGCTGCTCTTTCTTTCTTTTCCTCAGTACCAGCCACTGTGCCCTCATTACCAGTCAGTGTGATCAGCAGTGCTAAATGGGTACGCTTGGGGCGAGGATATGGGTGTGATTAGTTGTGAAATGGGTGTGGTCGGGGCGTGGCCTAAAATTTGCAGCGGCGCGCAACACGCGCAGCAGCCTTTAATCCTCTTTCCTGTCTTCCAAATTTGGGAGGTATGCTCTATGACCTCCTTACAACTTCTGGGCATGCTCCTGATGAGCGCGACAGATGGTCTCCTGAGGGATCTCCTCCCACACCTGGACTAAAGCATCCACCAACTCCTGGACAGTCTGTGGTGCAACGTGGCATGGCCTAAAATTTGCTGCAGCAGGCACAGCGTGCCACAGCCTTTGTCCCTCTTTCCCTTCTTCAAAGGTTGGGAAGTATGATGGTGGGCCCCAAGAATAATTTTTCTCTGGTGGGCCCAAGGTACTCCAGTCCGACGCTGCTGGCAAGGTCCATGGATATTGGCTCCTTAACAGCCTTAAATACCATGCCTCAGCAGCAGGGGCGTACATAGAAATCATGGGGCCCCATAGCAAAAGTCTGAATGGGCCCCCCCCCCAAAAAAAAAACCCAGAGCCATTGTAAATGTAAAGTGCCAGCACAGTGAGGGGACACATTAAACAAAAAAATGTATTATGCCCCATAGATTGTGCCCCCATAGATGCTCCATAGATCATGCCCCCATAGATTGTGCCCCCATAGATTGTGCCCCCATAGATGCTCCATAGTATAGACCCTTATGCTGCCGCAGCTGCTGCAACCAAAAAAAAAAAAAGACATACTCACCTCTCGTCGCTGGGGGCCAGGTGCCGGTGTCCTGAGCAGGGGGTGACACCAGGTGCCGATGTCACCGCTCGCTCAGGGCCCGGCACCTGAGATATTTACCTGTCCTCTCTCCACTGCTGAGTGCCGCTGTCTTCGGGGTCCTCCAGCAGTGGATGATCAGGCAGAGGGCGCGGCGCGCACTAACGACGTCATCGCGCCCTCTGACCTGAAAATTGCAGCAAGAAGACGCGAGCAACGGTGGAACGGGACAGGTAAATATCCCTTATACTCACCCTTCCGCCGGCGCGGTCTCTGCAGCCCCTGCTCTTCTCCCGCGGTCTCCGCCGCCAGTGTTCAGCGGTCACGCGGGACAGCTCATTAAAGTCATGAATATGTGCATATTCATGACTGTAATGAGCGGTACCAACTGACCGCTGAACACAGGCGTCGGAGACCGTGGGAGAAGAGCAGGGGCTGCAGAGACTGCGCCGGCGGAAGGGTGAGTATATAGAAGAGCTGCGCTCCCCCTTCCCCCGCCGACCCCCTGGTAGTACTGTGTCAGCACAGCTACCCGACCGTCACGGGCCCCCTCACCTGTCTGGGCCCCATAGCAGCTGCATGGTCTGCTTCATTCACGGTACGCCACTGCTCAGCAGTCTGCTTCATCAGGCTGGTTAACAAAAATAGGGGGGACCCCACGCCATTTTTTTTTCGAAGGGAACCCCTATTTTTGTTAATCAGTTCCCTCTGACGTCACTGATTGTGTCCCTGGCTGACCTGAAGTGAAAGTGGAAAGCAATCAATTAAGCTTTCCACTTCCTCTCCTGTCAGCCAGGAGAGGAACTCATTCATTTGGGGGTTTACTGTGAGGCTGCAGCATTAGCTGCGGTCCCTGCAGTAAACATTAACCCTTTCTGAAGGATTACACCGTGGGACCTGACTGTGCATGGGATAGGTAAGAATAACTTTGCTTTTTTATTTTATTTTTATTACAGGAAATGGTTTTTGCAGTAAAATAAAAGATGGTCAAAAACATGTGACTTTATTTCATTAAAATGATTTTTAATTAAAGTGTGTGTGTTTTATTTTTATTTCATGCAATAGGATTAATAATTGATAGTTGTCTAATTGACAGCTCTCAATTATTAACCTGGCTTAAGGTCACCTTTCAATAGCAAGGTGGCTTTAACCCCATATTAACCCATTCGCCACCGCTACAGGGCAATGGGAATAGACGGGCAAAGTGCCAGAAAGGGCGAATCTAATTATAGATTTGTCTTTTCTGGGGTGTCTGGGGGCAGATGTTAGTAGCCGGGGGGGGGCAAAAATAATGGTCCCTCTCTGGGCTATTATTATCTGCCCCCACTCGCTGGCTTTGTCTGTCTGGTTGCGAAAATAGGGCGGGAGCCCACGCATTTTTTTTCAACAATTTTACACCTCATATATATATATATATATATATATATATACATGTCATTGAATTTGTGACACATATATATATATTTATATTTATAGTTCATACACTTCTACATAGTATAATAGCCGCTAATTCAATTGCCGGCTTTTGTGAAAATGCAGAACCCGACATGAAATGACACATGGTTTACATAGAGTTAACCATGTCATTTCAAGTTGTTTGATCTATTGTTTTCACTAACAATTACATGAGTGGCTGTGTGCAACATTTCACACCTGTAGGGGTTAATTAAAGGTGTAAATTCGTAGCAAAAAAGTCCGTTTTTTTTACAACGAATTTACACCTTTAATTAACCCCTACAGGTGTGAAATTTTGCACACAGCCACTCATGTAATTGTTTGTGCAAATCAGATATCAAACTACATGAAAAGACATGGTTAACTCTATGTAAACCAAGTGTAATTTCATGTCGGGTGCTTCTGTCTTTTCACAAAAGCCGGCTTTACCCAGCAATTGAATCAGAGGCTATTTTACTATGTAGAAGTGTATAAACTATAAATATATGTATATATATGTCACAATGACATGTGTAATATATATATATATATATATATATATATATATATATATGTATTCTATGTGTGTATATTTAGTGTTTACAAGGAAAGAAAGAGGTTTTTTTAGTTACGATATTTCTGTCCCATAGACTTACATTGGATTTCCGGTATCGGGTATCGCCGATATTTTTTGGATATCGGCGATACCATTCCGATACCGATACTTTTGGATATCGGAAAGTATCGCTCAACTCTACTCCCTACCGTCTTTGCTTTCCCATTGACTTGCATTGGGTTTCGTGTTTCAGTCGGACCTCCGACTTTTCCCGATAGTCGGCCGATTTCGTTCGACCCGACTTTTGCTAAAGTCGGGTTTCGTGAAACCCGACTCGTCCCGAAAAAAGGGAAAGTCACTCATCTCTATTAACAACTAAATTCGATGGATTACCTGGGATCTCGTATTCATTGTGTGTTGATTTCGGTGGCACTGGCCCCCCTCCTCGTCCTTTTCTTGTGTTTTTTCGCCTGTCGGGACCTAAAAAAGAAAACCTGCTGGGACCAGCTCTCTCGTTGTCTGAACTTGAGGCTGAAGATCCATCTGTGAACCTGTAATTGCGATAGCTGGAACGAGAGGGGACGAAGAAACCTTGCCATTTATACACTCTATTTTGAAGATAATCCTGAGTATCGCATATAAATTTCTGGCGCTTGCGTTTCTCAATCTCTTGCCTAAAACTGTCCAAATTTTCTTTGGTACGAGATTTCTCAGAGTCAAACTCTTCCTTGGTCAAAGTGTCCTTCAACTGTGTTTCAACACTAGAGACTTTCTCTTTTCCACTTTTGATATCCTTCTGTAGAAATTCAAGGGTGAGGGTCATCAGGTCCAGGGAACATTTATTCAAGATTTTTTCAAACTTTTCACAGAACTTATTGCTGTTCTGAAAGAGGGTAGGTCGTAGTAACACTCGGAGGCCTCTTGGAAATCGCTGTATTCTGATATATTCCGCAATCGTTGCGCTATGCAGCTCAAGACTGATCAAATGACGAGACTCTCTCTCTAAGTCTCGTGTTTTGAACTCACTACCAGGAACCTGTAGGAATTCACTTGATGTGGTGACTTGTGAGACTATATCCGCCACTTCTGTTTCATTGTAGGAAAATTTGTTAGCTGACATCACCGGTAATGAACACATTACCAGTAGAAAAGTCGGGTGCTCGTGTATACAGTAAAAATTATATAGCATAAAGATAACACGTCACTCTGAAGTAGATATTGCAGGGGTGCACAAAAAGGGATACCAGTCCCAATAATATAGAAAATCAAAATTTGGCACTCCCTTTGCAGAGAAAAAAATCCTTTTATTCACAAAGTTGAAATCCACAAGATTTATATCAAGGTACTGTAACATTTCGGTCTCAAACTGGACCTTCATCAGACAAGATATACAAAAGAATAAATAAAGAAAAAACAGAACATATATAATCAGTCAATGATACATAACTGGTTTCATGCCCATACTGTATACAATGTATGAAAGAAATAAAAATATTGATAAATGCAGCAGAAAAAAGGGGGATAAATTATCTGAAAAAAAAATTAAATTTCCTAATGACAAAAAGACAAAGAAATATATGACAATATAATATATGACAATCCATATGCCTGCATAGGCCAAGAATAGGCGATATGAACATCCAGTTATATTTACAAGGTATTCCAATCTACGTAAATATCAAATGAATAGTGTTCACATGTGAGTTAACACACGAGAGGTATGGAGAAAAAGAAGCACATAACATACGTGCAAAGTCAAATAGCTCATAGGCACCTTAATGAAAAAACTTTAGTAAAGAGGTCAACAAAGAGGTTACCTGAGAGGTCTTGGATAATTTTTGTATCAAGAAAATTGATCTCAGTAGGATGGCTGTTCAGTGTAAATCTCAATTCAGGCCTCAAGCTATTGAGGTACAGACTTAGGCCGGCGTCACACTAAGGAGGAATACGGACGTGTGAGAGGCGTGAAAATCACGCATTACACTCGGACCAATATTTCTCTATGGGGCAGCTCTGATCATGCGTATTTTTCTCGGGCGTATCTTACGGTGAGAGACACCCGCAGCATGCTGCGATTGTTTGCGTATTATGCCTGTTGTACACCAATGAAAGTCTATGGGTGCGAGAAAACAACGGATTACACACGGACCAGACGTGTGACTTGCGATAAATACGCAAGACTTCTGCAGCTCACAGGAAATGTTGCAACACATGCATCAGGAAGCTGACACATGCAAATTAGCTCAAAAAGAGCACCAGACATCCCGGAAGAACACCTCCACGGAGTCGGCCATGATGTCAACGCTCATCAATGTCGAGATGTTGATAGTGTTGGTGCAGGAGAGGCCCGAAATTTGGGACCAATGAGATGCACATTATGCAGACCGCGCAAGGAAAGAGGCGGCATGGAGGCGCATCTGTGGGCAAATGTTTCCCCACTTTGGGGACAGCCCACGCGAGGAGCAGCAGCGAATCAGTAAGTTACTTGATTTATTTGCAAACTTCTTCACGGTCAGAATGTAGTTATAGCGATGATTTTCCCTAAAATAATGTTGTTTTTTTATGCGCCAAAATGTTAGGATAGTCACATCTGACTAGGCCCCCATGACTATATGACGTGTATGTAGAACAATTTGGCATTGTGCCTTGATTTTTTGGCTCCTATTCTGGATCTCAGACCGTAAGTACATACATCACACCACATAACACATATGCAGTTTAGTGTCACCTCTCCAACATGTTCTAATCCCATTTAATTTCCTAA
The DNA here is from genome assembly GCA_033576555.1 of Oophaga sylvatica. Taxonomy (NCBI): domain Eukaryota; kingdom Metazoa; phylum Chordata; class Amphibia; order Anura; family Dendrobatidae; genus Oophaga; species Oophaga sylvatica. The sequence continues at coordinate 156,938 of JARQOD010000255.1, forward strand.
CAGAACTCAGTCCAACCTCACTGAGAGGGAGACAGGCTTCGACTCAGAGGCCATTATTGACCCGGTTGGGGGAGGTGAAGAGGTGGGTGGCCCATCTTGTGACCCTCCCATCAGCATCCCCCAAGGTTCCCAAGCACAAGGACCTCAGAAACCACCTCCTCCTCTACCTGTACCAGAGGCACCAGCTGCAGCAGCATCCGCCATTGGTGATGAAGCAGGAAACAGCAGCAGCCCCACTGTACCTCTGGGGGGCTCCCCCCAGCCTGCTGCAATATCTCGCCTTGGTAGAAGACGGCGAGACATCACAGGCTCAGACACACGTAGGCATGTGGACACTGGGGTACTCAATTACCTTTCAAGGGCAGCTGTGGATGAGGTTGAGGAGGCCTATGCACGTAGCCTTGCCCGCTACCTTCGTCGCCCACCCCGTGAGATCAGGCTCCGTGTGCAAGGATCAATTCACATCCTAATTGACGCATGCACACCCCCCAATACCTCATATGAGGTGTTTGAATTCCTTGAGAGGTGGCAGCTCTCACCCCAGAACTTTCTGTGCCTTGCCTCTCCCCAAAATCAGGATCTGAGGATCCTCCTGCACGGGCACCTACACCTCAACCCATTCCCCCACAAAACCAACCTTGGCAACAACAGGGTCAAATGGCTGCCTATAATCCCACTTCCCAATATGGCCACTTGCACAGATCCAGTGTTGGAGGCTGGTCCCAACCTGGATGTGCTCAACATGGTCATATTGGGGGGGTATGATTCTCGTGGGTATCATCTAACCCAGGAATATAACCTCCCTTATCTTTATGGCAATGTGCCCACCCACCAACCTGACCGTGGGCAGATGTTTGCTCAGGGCCCAGAAAATCCACCCCAACAGGGTGATGGTCAAGGTGCTCATCCAAGCCAACCACATAGAGACGCTGGGCACCCGCCAACCCCACCACCCACATACCACCAGCTGTGATTTTTTATTTTACTTGTATATTATGATTTAAAAAGCTGTTTGTTATTATTTTATATTTAGTTGAAGCTCTTGTTGTGTCAAATAAATTTGCGCTAATCTAAATGCCTCAAAACAACATATGGTACCAATATGCTCTTCAGTAGGCATAATAAAAGTTTGTTATTTTCATTATCTCTTATTAGTTATACAAAAGTTTGTTATTTTTTTATATTTATTTTTACAACATGTTGTGTAAAGCATATTTGCACTAATCTGAATGCCTACAAACAGCATATGGTACAGAGATGGTGGGAAATGGGCTACCTGAAAGTTTGTTATTTTCTTCTACTTCATTTTAACACATGTTGACTAATGCATAATTGCAATAGTCTAGTCTTACAACTCAACCATATGGGTCAGATATGGTGCTCACTAGTGATAGTGAAAGTTTGTTATTTTGCCTATGTATTATTTTTTATGCAAATGTTTGTTATTTTCTATGCCTTATTTTGGTACTTGTGTAATAATGCACACTTACAGTATACTGCAATGATGACATATATAATCACTAGAAATTGCCCCAAAAATGGCATAAATTTTACCCTGCTAAGGTCATATACCACAACATAATATTTAGCACTTTCATGGAAACCAATCAATGAAAAGAATGGTACCACACAATGGTATATTGATGAATAAAATATAACCTTTATTACAATTCTTAAAAAGTTAACAAATTGGTGCAAGGATATATATCGAGGGACAATATTTTCCATAGGAAGCCACCACTTCAGCCACAAAATGCAATACCATGTATAAGCACAAAAATACATGTAATCCTGTTCACTAGTCTATCAAGAGGTTAAAAGCTGCGTTGCTTTAATAAATCAAGACCGCCATCCAAGGGCATGTGTCACCATTAAATATGCTGTCCAACTCCTTTACTGACCTATTATCAGGAACATTGAACTATAGAGTCCATATCAAATGTGCAAACTATTAAATACATACCGCTAAATAGCTGGTGGTGTTGCCTCGGATGTCCCTCTGCCCCGACGCGCGTTTCGCTCAGCTTCTTCGGGAGGCGTGTCAGGGCGGGGGGCTATCCGGTTTAAGTAGGAACACGAATCTCCTCCATTGGTCAGAAAAACTCCACCAGCTGTGCACAAAGCGAACGTTCTCCTATACTGATGAACGGCAACTCACAGGTCCTGTAAGCAATGCTAGAATATGGGCATGTATCGGCGTATGCGCAGGATCACATGACGCTTGTCAACCAATGTGAGAGCCATTCAGCGGTCACGTGGTATCAGAGATGCCAGGTCCTCAAAAGAGGACGTGTACATCCTCGATCCACTGCAGACCGCCTATGTATCCCACGACAGCCTCATATCCAGCGCATGCGCTCTGCCCAAGATCAAAAGATCATAAAGTCGTTCAAAAAGCAATTTTTTTATGCCATAAGAAAAATAATAAAAAAAGAAAAATAAAGAAATAATAAAGAAAATTATAGTGCCCAATTTTTGTGTATAAATATAAATTAAATTATATTCCGTAAAAATTAATTATTACATAATTGTTGTAAAAACTAAATAATGTGATTATATGAACCTTATGTATAAAGAATCTATACCCTTCAAAATTGTGTACTAAACTTATTTATATAATATCTAACCACCTAAACTTAAATACAACATAAATTATTTTTTATAACATATGCTTGAAAAAGAAGAAAATTCTCTTGATATAAGATCACTTCATCCCAAAACGAATATTCTTCATGTCCAAAAAGATGAACGGAAAGGTAAGTATGACGATTCCATATGAAGAAACGGACTCCACTGAAATAAAAACTCAAATTAAAACCATATCAGAACATGTAAACTAAATACTAAATTCCCCCCACCCATAAAAAATTCCCCCAAAAACTATCACAAGAAGGCGCTAAACCCAAAACTCTCATTCAAACCATTGGGCGCCAGAGTCCCCAATCTATAAATCCTTTGGCATTCTTTCTTAGCCAAACGCTTGGATATATCACCTCCCCTGGGTCCAAGGTCAACCATATCAATCCCTTTAACCATAAGCAACTTGGAATCACTTTGATGAAATTTCTTAAAGTGCCTCGGTAAGGTCTTAAGATTAGTAACATCTGTCATTGTCTTTGCTTTGTCTATATCCAAGCAGTGCTCACGCACTCTGACCTTCAGCTCACGACTAGTCATGCCTATGTATATTTTTCCACAAGGGCATTCAGCGTGATATATCACACCTTTAGAGCTACATGTCACATGAACTCTGATATCAAACTTTCTTGACTTATCAAAATTGTGAAAAACCAATCCTTTTTTCATGTTTGCACAGCCTTTACAAATGCCACAAGGAAAGAATCCTTTGCGGTCTACATTCCTCTTACTCCTTTCCTTCCCTTTAGGATCATATGTGCTATGCACCAAAATATCACGTAAGTTGGGAGCTCTTTTAGCCACAAACGACGGAGAATCAGGTAGACATTGTTTAAGGATTGGGTCAGTAAACAGGATCTTCCAATGTTTTTCAACAGCTTTTCTCAAATCCGACCACCTATTGTTATAATTGGTAATAAACCTTACCTGATTTTCCTCTTTATCTTGTAATGAAAAGGACTGATTTTTATGTAACAGTTGGTTCCTTGACATATTCTTTGCTTTCCTATACCCCTTCTGAATGGCTCGATGGCCGTAGCCCCGATCTTGAAACCTTTTTTTTTAAATTTTTGACTGTTCTTCAAATTGTGACTCTTCTGAACAGATTCTTCTGACTCGCAAAAACTGCCCAATTGGTATGCCTTGAATCGTCGATTTAAGATGAGCTGATGAAGCATGCAATAATGAGTTAGTGGATGTAGGTTTCCGAAAAATAGTTGTAGACAATCGTCCATTAGGGAGAACTGAGATGGACAGATCCAAAAAATGAATCGCTCGTCCAAATTCATAAGTTAACTTTATGTTCTGATCATTGAACATGCCAATGGCTTAAATGCAGTAGAAAAATATTTGCGACAGAGTAATTTGGACAGTGGGATGTCTGCATTCATTATGACACTCTTGAAGTTCATTCTGACTCATAATGCCTTCTCCTTTGATGGAAAAATTTTTTTTTGCAGAAGAGGGGTACAGCCATGGGGGCGTCTTGTGCTCCCTGCTATGCCAACTTGTTTATGGGGGCATGGGAATGGTCAATTTTTCAAGGGGAAGGCATATCTAACATTGATCGGGTCCACAACTGGATCTGTTATATAGATGATATTCTCTTCATTTGGGAAGGTCCAGTTGTGGACCTAGAGTTGTTTATGAGTCAGCTTAATGTTAATGATCAGAACATAAAGTTAACTTATGAATTTGGACGAGCGATTCATTTTTTAGATCTGTCCATCTCAGTACTCCCTAATGGACGATTGTCTACAACTATTTTTTGGAAACCTACATCCACAAACTCATTATTACATGCTTCATCAGCTCATCTTAAATCGACGATTCAAGGCATACCAATTGGGCAGTTTTTGCGAGTCAGAAGAATCTGTTCAGAAGAGTCACAATTTGAAGAACAGTCAAAAATTTTAAAAAAACGGTTTCAAGATCGGGGCTACGGCCTTCGAGCCATTCAGAAGGGGTATAGGAAAGCAAAGAATATGTCAAGGAACCAACTGTTACATTAAAATCAGTCTTTTTCATTACAAGATAAAGAGGAAAATCAGGTAAGGTTTATTACCAATTATAACAATAGGTGGTCGGATTTGAGAAAAGCTGTTGAAAAACATTGGAAGATCCTGTTTACTGACCCAATCCTTAAACAATGTCTACCTGATTCTCCGTCGTTTGTGGCTAAAAGAGCTCCCAACTTACATGATATTTTGGTGCATAGCACATATGATCCTAAAGGGAAGGAAAGGAGTAAGAGGAATGTAGACCGCAAAGGATTCTTTCCTTGTGGCATTTGTAAAGGCTGTGCAAACATGAAAAAAGGATTGGTTTTTCACAATTTTGATAAGTCAAGAAAGTTTGATATCAGAGTTCATGTGACATGTAGCTCTAAAGGTGTGATATATCACGCTGAATGCCCTTGTGGAAAAATATACATAGGCATGACTAGTCGTGAGCTGAAGGTCAGAGTGCGTGAGCACTGCTTGGATATAGACAAAGCAAAGACAATGACAGATGTTACTAATCTTAAGACCTTACCGAGGCACTTTAAGAAATTTCATCAAAGTGATTCCAAGTTGCTTATGGTTAAAGGGATTGATATGGTTGACCTTGGACCCAGGGGAGGTGATATATCCAAGCGTTTGGCTAAGAAAGAATGCCAATGGATTTATAGATTGGGGACTCTGGCGCCCAATAGTTTGAATGAGAGTTTTGGGTTTAGCGCCTTCTTGTGATAGTTTTTGGGGGAATTTTTTATGGGTGGGGGGAATTTAGTATTTAGTTTACATGTTCTGATATGGTTTTAATTTGAGTTTTTATTTCAGTGGAGTCCGTCTCTTCATATGGAATCGTCATACTTACCTTTCCGTTCATCTTTTTGGACATGAAGAATATTCGTTTTGGGATGAAGTGATCTTATATCAAGAGAATTTTCTTCTTTTTCAAGCATATGTCATAAAAAATAATTTATGTTGTATTTAAGTTTAGGTGGTTAGATATTATATAAATATGTTTAGTACACAATTTTGAAGGGTATAGATTCTTTATACATAAGGTTCATATAATCACATTATTTAGTTTTTACAACAATTATGTAATAATTAATTTTTACGGAATATAATTTAATTTATATTTATACACAAAAATTGGGCACTATAATTTTCTTTATTATTTCTTTATTTTTCTTTTTTTATTATTTTTCTTATGGCATAAAAAAATTGCTTTTTGAACGAAGTATGATATTCTTTTTAACGTTAATATGTTTTTATTGCCCATTGGTCATTTAAGCTGGCACATATAGGAGTTCATGGAGGCGACTTTATGATCTTTTGATCTTGGGCAGAGCACATGCGCTGGATATGAGGCTGTCGTGGGATACATAGGCGGTCTGCAGTGGATCGAGGATGTACACGTCCTCTTTTGAGGACCTAGCATCTCTGATACCACCTGACCACTGAATGGCTCTCACATTGGTTGACAAGCGTCATGTGATCCTGCGCATGCGCCGATACATGCACATATTCTAGCATTGCTTACAGGACCTGTGAGTTGCCGTTCATCAGTATAGGAGAACGTTCTATTGACGTTCTCTTTGTGCACAGCTGGTGGAGTTTTTTTGACCAATGGAGGAGATTGGTGTTCCTACTTAAATCGGATAGCCCCCCGCCCTGACATGCCTCCCGAAGAAGCTGAGCGAAACGTGCGTCGGGGCAGAGGGACATCCGAGGCAACACCACCAGCTATTTAGCGGTATGTATTTAATAGTTTGCACATTTGATATGGACTCTATAGTTCAATGTTCCTGATAATAGGTCAGTAAAGGAGTTGGACAGCATATTTAATGGTGACACATGCCCTTAGATGGCGGTCTTGATTTATTAAAGCAACGCAGCTGTTAACCTCTTGATAGACTAGTGAACAGGATTACATGTTTTTTTGTGCTTATACATGGTATTGCATTTTGTGGCTGAAGTGGTGGCTTCCTATGGAAAATATTGTCCCTCAATATATATCCTTGCACCAATTTGTTAACTTTTTAAGAATTGTAATAAAGGTTATATTTTATTCATCAATATACCATTGTGTGGTACCATTCTTTTCATTGATTGGTTTCCATGAAAGTGCTAAATGATGACATATACCATATGACTAAAATATGGTTTTCATAACCTCAAGTGAGAGTTTGCACATATAAAAATATATTTTTGTAGAAAGCTTGGTGTCTTGTTTCATAAGTAAGTTATACTACATCACCAACACATGTGCTATGAACTGTATCACCACACAAAGACTATGTCATAGAAAAATACCATTTATGTATACACACTAGAGTTGAGCTGTACTTTCCGATATCCAAAAATATCGGATCGGAATGGTATCGACGATATCCACAAAATATCGGCGATACCCGATATCGATACCGGAAATCCAATATAAGTCTATGGGAACAAAATATCGTAATTAAAAAAACCCCATTCTTGGCTTGTTGGATAATTGTACATGAAGGAAAACAACAAAGAGTAATGTAGAATGTATTGGGGGAGGTTGAGGAGACATTAAAGGTATAGATGTTTAACCCAATCCAATGGAATAGCATTAATAATTTTTTTTTTAAAGACGTTCGGATTGACGAAGAAATTGACAATGTTGTTAACCTTTTTTCTATTTTGGCAAATATGTATGTTTCACAACTTCCATGCTCTTGACCTTTTTAACTTTTGCCACACTTTCACCTTCATAATCTTCAGCAGCATCATCTTTGTCATCTAATTATTCTTCATCTTCACCTTCTTTATCTTCTTCTTAAACTTCTTGTTATTCATCTTTTTGTTAACATTACTCATATTGTTCTTATTAAACTATTATTCTTCTTCATATTCTACTTCTTCATCTTCTTCCTCTTCATCTTCTTCATCATATTCTTATTTGTGACAGAGATTCCTGTACTTGTAATCTGTAAAAGTATGAATTTTTCTTCCTTCCGTTCTTGCTGTCACAAAACATTTAAATTACAACAGTATTTGTCCGTGTTCAGTTTAGCCTGCAGCAGCAGGCATTTTCCAGGGGCACCACGAGGAGGAACGGACTCACCCCCATACACTGCTTAGTCTTCTTCTGCTTATAATTTACAGCATATATTTTGCTCTTCATTTTGGTCTTATTTTTCATGTTCTTCTGTTTTTTTGATCTTCTGCTTATTGTTCTTCTGTCTCTTGTTCTGTATCTTGTAGTTTGTCTTAACCTTCTTTGTCCTGTTGGTGATCTTCTTCTGGGTAATCTTTTATTTCCTCTTTGTGATGGTGTTCAGGCTGGTTGGCTTGATGCTCGTCGTCCTTGGGGTTGTCATCTTCTTCGGGGTGGTCTTTACGGTTGTCTAACTTACGAGAACCAGCTGATGTTACTGGAACCCGGACGGGTATCAGATGGTACAAGAGACAATGGAAGTAACGAGGACCAGCTGACTGTGCTGGAACCCGGAGGGGCAGCAGAAGGAAAAGAGCCAATGGCACAACCGAGGGCCAGCTGACGTTACTGGGACACGGTTACTAAGCAGGAGGTACGTGTGCTCAAAAGCACTACCAAGGACCAGCAGACGTTGCTGGAACTCGGATACCGAACTGGAGGCACCGAGGCCAAAGGCACTGCGGAGAATCAGTTGACGGTACTGGAACCCGGACGGGTAGCAGAAGGTACAAGAGCCAATGCAAGTAACGAGGACCAGCTGACTGTGCTGGAACCCGGAGGGGCAGCAGAAGGAAAAGAGCCAATGGCACAACCGAGGACCAGCTGACGTTACTGGGACACGGTTACTAAGCAGGAGGTACCTGTGCTCAAAAGCACTACCAAGGACCAGCAGACGTTGCTGGAACTCGGATACCGAACTGGAAGCACCGAGGCCAAAGGCACTGGGGAGAACCAGTTGACGGTACTGGAACCCGGACGGGTAGCAGAAGGTACAAGAGCCAATGCAAGTAACGAGGACCAGCTGACTGTGCTGGAACCCAGAGGGGTAGCAGAAGGAAAAGAGCCAATGGCACAACCGAGGACCAGCTGACGTTACTGGGACACGGTTACTAAGCAGGAGGTACCTGTGCTCAAAAGCACTACCAAGGACCAGCAGACGTTGCTGGAACTCGGATACCGACATGGAGGCACCGAGGCCAAAGGCACTGCGGAGAACCAGCTGACGGTACTGGAACCCGGAAGAGTACCATAAGGCACCCATGAAAATGTAAGTTGACAGGCCGCAAGCTGTCCGCAGTTACCGAATCACACAGTCCTACAGTGGGTGCTTGTCCTATTGTCACAACGGAAACAGACTTTATTTAGATATCCCACAGCACACATAGGAATCACCTAAACTGCAGGCACCATAGAGTCGGCTAACCCGAATGCAACACGACAGGACAACTTATTGGAGGCTAATTAACGTTGACACTGCCAGTAAACAGCTGTAACCAGGCTGGGCAGGAGTCAGTACCCGTGCCAATTACTTCCGAGCAACAACTGGCGGTGTTGGAGCCCAGGGATGAGAGGAGGACAGGGTGAAGGCAGCATGACTTTTTGGCGTACACACAGCAGGGGAACAGCTGACATTACTGAACCCCAGTAACACAGGAGCAAGTGTTGACTGTGCTAACAGCACTTCCGAGCGTTCCTTTATGTGCACTGTAGTAGGAGGTCGGCGTACCCCCCTGCTGCGGGAAGAACAAATTGAAACCGTTGTTGCTTGGATGGCAGCCAATGCATCGACTTCAATTGCTTCCACCTCCTCTCAGGAACACAGCACTGTTGAGCAACCATCTGTCTCTTCACCGCCTGCCAAATTGCCCAGGCAGGCAGACAGTTCTGTACAGGATCCAGCTGAGTCTCTGCTTCTGTTCTCAGAATCTGTTGGCTTGCAAACAGGGGCCCAGCCAAGCAGCATTCTGGAATGTGAAGAAGAGGGAGTATGCAGTGATGCGCAACAGCTGTGTCTCTCAGAATCTGAAGAGGCGGGTGAGCCAGTGCCGATGCTCAGCACACCGCAGAACGCATCTGATGATGATGAGACTCAGGTGCCAGTTTCTGTTGAGCATGGTGCTGGCCAGACCACCCAACAGCAGCAGGTTTTGGAAGAGGGTAGTGGAGATGATGAGGTCCAAGTCCCAACATGGCGTGAGGAACAGGAAGGTGGTGCGAGCAGCTCTGAGGAAGAGATTGCCCCAACGGTACAAACAGGAGGGAGAGTTAGGCTGCAGACTCGGTTGACTGTAGCCTCCAGTTTGGAACCTGTTCGGAGCAGTTCTCTTCCAAAAGTCAAAATGGGCGCTCCCAGGACTTGCACTGCGTGGTCCTTTTTTGACACACTTGCAGATGATATTTGCTATGTGAAATGCAAGCTGTGTAATCTAAAAGTAAAAACAGGTAAAAGTGTCAATAACGTCAATACCAGTAATATTATTATTATTATAGATTTTAATAGCGCCATTTATTCCATGGCGCTTTACATGTGAAGAGGGGCAAATATAGACAATTACAGTAAACATGAGCAATACAAGGCACACACAAGTACAGAAGGAGAGAGGACCCAGCCCGCGAGGGCTCACAATCTACAGGGGTGGTTGAGGATACACTAGGAGAGGGAAGAGCTGATCGTGTGGTGGTTCAGTAGACTGATGATCATTGCAGGTTGTAGGCTTGTCGGAAGAGGTGGGAAATATGTGCAAACATGTGGGTACAAAGCACGTAGTTGAGTTACAAAGACACACTGGAGATGTAGGCCAACCTACAGCAGCACCTACATCTTCAGGTCGTGTCGGAGCCTCTTCCTCCAGCTGACACACAGCTGGTTCGGCTTTCTCACAGGATCGCCATGGAAGAACCTCGGTCAATGTTGTCCAGAAACAAAGTGTTATTCCACCCACAGCAGCAAGTTCCCTGTCATCCTCACACACCCAGGCCACAAAACAGCCATCGGTACCACAGGCATGGGATAAAAGACGGCCATACTCGGCAAACCATCCACGAGCACAGGCTCTGAATGCTGGCATTGCAAAACTCCTGTCCCTTGAAATGCTGTCATTCAGGCTGGGGGAGACTGACAGTTTCCGTAACTTAATGGCATTGGCAGTCCCACAATACAATGTGCCAAGCCGATTTTATTTCAGCAGGCAAGCCGTCCCTGGTCTGCAAAAGCATGTTGCGTGAAAAATTAAACATGCGCTACTAAACTTCGTCAGTAGCAATGTCCACCTGACCACCGCTACGTGGACCAGTACCCATGGCCAGGGACGATACCTTTCCCTCACTGCCCATTGGGTCAATGTTGTGTAGCCGGGTACAGATCTTGCGAGTGGCGCTGTACGTGTTCAGCCAACTCCAAAGATTGCAGGAATCAAGTCTGTACACATTGACTCCTCCTCCTACTCCAGTTCCTCAGAAACATTGCTGCAGGAGCCGTCACGGTCTACCTCCACATGGACCAGTGAACACTTAATAATAATCTTTATTTATATAGCGCAAACAGATTCCGCTGCGCTTTACAGTTTAACAGTTTCAGAACACAAGTAATAAGTAACAACGTTAACAATAAAATAATTAAAGCAATAGAAGCCGCCCCTGCTCTTGAGAGCTTACAATTTACAATGAGGTGGGGAGCTACAAAGTACAGGTGTTTATATACAATGGTCTATTTACAATGATGGTCCAGCCATTTTGAGGGAGTGAGGGATGGATGGAGATAGTGAATGGGCTACACACACACACTTACACATAGAATGACTTTGGGCCTGGGGTCCGATATATGACCGCTACTCTGAGGGAGAGGGGACGAAAGAGCATGATGGTGTGGACCTCAAAAGAAGGGAATGAGAGTGATGGAATTGGGGGATGACCTGGAAAGTGCATTGTGGGGACAGGAGTATGCCGACTCCACCACCATGTCTGTTTGAGGGTCTCGGGGAATGTGAGAACTATAAGCCACCATAGGAAATGGCAGGAGGGGAAACTGTGTCAGAATCCTGAATCCAGGTTTCAGTCAGGGCCAACAGATGAAGAGAGTTGTTCAGAAAGTAGTTGTGCAGGAAGATTAGCTTGTTGCATGCAGACCGTGGATTCCAGAGGGCACAGTTAAACGAAGGAGATGAGGGAGTGCAATTAATATTAATAAGATTATTATGGTTTCGATATGAGGTAGGGTAGGGATTGAGGTTGGGGGATGGTGGACCAGGGTTGGGGGAGATGTCCCCTGAAATCAATAGGAGTAGGAAGATAAAGAGCAGGTAGTTGTTGGTGTTGTAAGTTGGTTTTTTCAGTGATGTGTTTCGGCTAGATGGGCTGAGGTTTCTCAGGAAGGTGATGAGTGCATGGGAACTGTACATGGGAGAGGAAAGTATGGAGGGGCTCATGTGTATGAGTCGTGATGAAGGGGGGATGGGGCGGTGTTTGTGGAAGGCAAGGGAACACAGGAGGATACAGTTAATGTACATAATTAAAAACATAACAAAAAACAAGAAACAAATATCCTAAAATAAAATTTAAAATATATTGCAAAACATGCATGAGGTTGTAATAATAATAATAAGGGTATTTGTTAAACATAATATTTATGAAAATGTTTTGTTCAGGATTAAAAATATAGCAAAGTGTGGACTACCTTATTCCAGCCCTGATTAACTGCCATGAATAACTGCCGTTTACTCAATGCTTGTCTTCTATGATGCTTTGCTTTCTGTGATGCGTGCACCCCACACATGCACCACACAACGCTTAGCTGTTGCGACCGATATGAGCACTGCCGTGGGCAAACGTCAACAGGTCGTCCTGAAATTAATTTCCATGGGGAATCGAAGCCACACAGCGCAGGAGCTCTGGAATGCCATGAAGCAGGAGAGCGACGTGTGGTTTTTGACAGCGAATCTCCAGCTAGGCTTGGTAGTGTGTGACAATGACCGAAATCTGGTGGCAGCTCTGGGCCTTGTCAACCTCACTCACATACCATGTCTGGCACATGTGCTCAACTTGGTCGTGCAGAGTTTTTTGAGGGACTATACGGATATTGATGCACTGCTGCACAAGGTCCGCCTACAGTGTGCTCACTTGCGACGTTCCAGCATGGTCAGATCGCGCACTGCAGCTCTGCAACGCAGATTTCGCCTTCCTGAACATCGCATCATATGTGACGTACCCACCAGGTGGAATTCCACGTTACATATGTTGGAGCGGTTGTGTGAGCAGCAGCCAGCAGTAATGGAGTACCAGCTGCATCAGGCGCAATCAACTCGCAATTTGCGCCGTTCACACTTCACCACTACTGAGTGGGCCTCTATAATAATAATAATAATCTTTATTTATATAGCGCCAACAGATTCCGCAGCGCTTTACAGTTTAACAGTTTCAGAACAAAAGTCATAAGTAACAATGTTAACAATACAATAATTAAAGCAATATAAGCCGGCCCTGCTCGTGAGAGCTTACAATCTACAATGAGGAGGGGGAGCTACAAAGTACAGGTGTTTATATACAATGGTGTATTTACAATGATGGTCCAGCCATTTTGAGGGAGTGAGGGATGGATGGATGGAGATAGTGAATGGGCTACACACACACACACACACACACACACACACACACACACACACACACACACACATAGAATGACTTTGATTAGTGAATGTGATAGGCCGCTCTGAACAAATGTGTTTAGAGGGAGCGCCTGAAACCATGCACATTGTTGCGGATAGTCCTAATTTCTTGGGGTACAGCATTTCAGAGGATTGGCGCAGCGCGGGACAAGTCTTGGAGTCGGGAGTGGGAGGTACGGATTAGTGCAGAGGTTAGTCCAAGGTCGTTTGCAGAGCGCAGCAGTCGGTTAGGCCGATAGATAGAAATGAGGGAGGAGATGTAGGGGGTGCTGCACTGTGGAGAGCTTTGTGGGTGAGAACAAGTACTTTGAATTGGATCCTATAATGGATGGGCAGCCAGTGTAAGGACTGGCGAAGGACTCTATGAAGGACATCTGCCACGTTTTGCGTGCGTTTGATGAGTCAACACGGATGGCGAGTGCAGATGATGCACTAGTCAGCCTGACTGTCCCCCTTATCTGCCTGCTTGAAAAAACACTGCAAGCACTAAGGGATGAGGTTTTGGGAGAGGTGGAGGATGAGGAGTCACAAATTCCATCACCTTATGTACAGTCAGCGCAACGTGGTTCCTCACAAAGGGCTGGGCAGGGCTCACTTTGTGAGGAGGATGAGGAGGAGTCAATGGAGGAGGAAGACATCGCTCTAGAGGGAGGTACACAACGGTCTAGTCAGTATGTAGAGCGAGGGTGGGGTGATGCAGAGCAGGCAGAGATGACGCCTCTTGCAGGGGACAGCGTTTCTTGGCCAGTTGGAAGTCTGCAGCACATGGTTGATTTCATGCTGCAGTGCCTGAGAAACGACCGCCACATCACCCACATTCTCACCACGTCAGATTATTGGGTGTACACCCTCCTAGACCCTCGCTACCGGGACAACTTTCAAAGCCTCATCAGACCGTTGAACCGGGAGCGTAAAATGCGGAAGTAACAAGACACACTGCTGCAATTATTATTATTATACATTTATATAGCGCCATTTATTCCATGGTGCTTTACATATGACAAGGGAAAAATATAGACAGGTACAATAAAGATGTGCTGGACAAGGGACACACAAGTACAGAAGGAGAGAGGACCCTGCCCGCGAGGGCTCACAGTCTGCAGGGATGGGTGAGAATGCAATAGGAAAGGGTACAGCTGGTCGTACGATGGTTGAGTACACTGAGGATCATTGCAGGTTGTAAGCTTGTCGGAATCCATAATGTTCTCCATTCCAGCCGAGAGCACTGCTGCTGCTACTGCTTTACAAAGCAACTCTGTGCGTCGAGGCAGTGGAGACAGCTCTGCAACAAGAGGGAGCATAAGCAGCGCCTCTGCACAGGGCAAGACCAGTATGTTCCAAATGTGGCGAAGTTTTGTGGCAGCGCCACCAATGTCTACACCATCCGAGACGGCTCCAGTCAGCAGGAGGCAACGTTTCCGTAAGATGGTGACAGACGACATGTCTTGCCCTCTCAGTGTACTCCCAGATGGCTCTTCCCCATTCAAGTTTTGAGTCTCTAAGCTGGATACATGGCCAGAGCTTAGCCAGTATGCATTGGAGGTGCTGGCTTGCCCTGCTGGCAGTGTATTATCGGAGCGCGTCTTTTGTGCTTCAGGTGGTGTACTAACAGACCGTCGCATGCGACTATCCTCCGATAATGTAGACCGGCTTACTTTGCTGAAAATGAACAAGGCATGGATCACGCATGAATTTGCCTGTCCTGCTTCCGATTAAATAACTGGTTGGCAACGTTATACATGTATCCTGTTATGTTCATCTTTCTACCACCTGAACTGTACAGTCATGGCCAAAAGTTTTGATAATGACACAAATATGATATTTTCACATGATCTGCTGCCCTCTGGTTTTTATGTGTGTTTGACAGATATTTTTATCACAGACAGAAATATAATTGCAAACATATGAGTAACAAAAGCTTATATTGACAGTTAGAATGAGTTAATGCAGCAAGTCTAATTTTGCAGTGTTGACTAGTGTTGAGCGATACGATACTGCAAATATCGGGTATCGGCCGATATTGGCTGTATCGGAATTCCGATTCCGAGTTCCGATATTTTCGTCATATCGGATACCGGAATCGGAATGTCACTGTCACTGTCAGTGTCCGTCGGTCGGGTCTGTCAGGAGTCAGCGGCACTTACCCGGCAGAAGATCTCCGGCGGTCACATCCCGGACTGCTTAATGGCCGCCATCCTCTTCTCCCCAGCGGTCACATGCAGTATCTCGCGATAACTGCAGTGACTGCTGGGTAATCGCGGCCGTAAAGCAGTCCGATGACGTCACCGACGGGGAAGCTGGTAATCAGCTGTGCTGCGCCGGGATATCAGGCTCTGCCTGTCATTCCGATGTAGCGGAGCTGGATCGTCGTGGGACAATCGTTACTATGGACTGCGTCGGACAGGTGGTATACTGTTGGTTTGTTTTTTTTTTTTTTTACAGGAGATCGATGGCGTCGCAGGAATGAGAGTATAATAAAATTAATGAAAACTGTGTTGTCTCTTTTATTTCATTAAAAGACTTTTTTCTTGCTGTGTCTTTTTTTTAAACATTTAAAAACTTTGGGATTAATAATGGATCGGTGTCTTATTGACACCTCTCCATTATTAACCGGGCTTATTGTCACCGTGCAATCAACGGTGACATTAACCCCTTATTACCCCGCTTGCCACCGCTACAGGGCAAGTGGGAAGAGCCGGGTAAAGTGCCACAATTGGCACATCTTTTGATGCGCCAAATGTGGGGCTGCTGTAGCCTGGTATTATCAGGCTGTTGAGGGCCAAAATCCATGGGCCTTGACAGTCTTTTAATACCAGGCCGCAGCAGTCTGCATTTTACTTGGCTGGTTAACAAAAATAGGGGGGATCCCCACGCCGTTTTTTTTTCGAGGGGATCCCCTATTTTTGTTAACCAGCCAAGCTAAGCAGACTGCTGTGGCCTGGTATTAACAGGCTTGCAAGGTCCATGGATATTGGATCCTTACCAGCCTGAAAAACCAGGCCTCAGCGGTCTGCTTCATCTGGCTGGTTAACAAAAATAGGGGGGACCCCACGCTAATTTTTTTCGAGGAGATCCCCTATTTTTGTTAATCAGACAAGATATGCAGACTGCTGTGGCCTGGTATTATCAGGCTGGCAAGGTCCATGGATCTTGGCTCCTTAACAGCCTGAAATTCCAGACCTCAGCGGTCTGCTTCATCTGGCTGGTTAACAAAAATAGGGGGGACCCCACGCCATTTTTTTTTCGAAGGGAACCCCTATTTTTGTTAATCAGTTCCCTCTGACGTCACTGATGGTGTCCCTGGCTGACCTGAAGTGAAAGTGGAAAGCAATCAATTAAGCTTTCCACTTCCTCTCCTGTCAGCCAGGAGAGGAGCTCATTCATTTGGGGGTTTACTGTGAGGCTGCAGCATTAGCTGCGGTCCCTGCAGTAAACATTAACCCTTTCTGAAGGATTACACCGTGGGACCTGACTGTGCATCGGATTGGTAAGAATAATTTTGCTTTATTATTTTATTTTTATTACAGGAAATGGTTTTAGCAGGTAAATAAAATATGGTCAAAAACTGTGTGATTATTTCATTAAACTTCTTTTTTATTAAAGTGTGTGTGTTTGATTTTTCTTTCATACAATAGGATTAATAATTGATAGTTGTCTAATTGACAGCTCTCAATTATTAACCTGGCTTAAAGTGACCTTTCAATTGCAAGGTCATTTTAACCCCTTATTAACCCATTCGCCACCGCTACAGGGCAATGGGAATAGACGGGCAAAGTGCCAGAAAGGGCAAATCTAATTAGAGATTTGCCCTTTCTGGGGTGTCTGGGGGCAGATGTTAGTAGCCGGGGGGGGGGGGGGCAAAAATAATGGTCCCTCTCTGGGCTATTATTATCTGCCCCCACTCACTGGCTTTGTCTGTCTGGTTGCGAAAATAGGGCGGGAGCCCACGCATTTTTTTTCAGCAATTTTACACCTCATATATATATATATACATGTCATTGAGTTTGTGACACACATATATATATATATATATATATATATATATATATATATATTTATAGTTCATACACTTCTACATAGTATAATAGCCGCTAATTCAATTGCCGGCTTTTGTGAAAATGCAGAACCCGACATGAAATGACACTTGGTTTACATAGAGTTAACCATGTCTTTTCATGTACTTTGATATCTGATTTGCACAAACAATTACATGAGTGTAAGTGTGCAAAATATCACACCTGTAGGGGTTAATTAAAGGTGTAAATTCGTAGCAAAAAAGTCCTTTTTT
This sequence comes from Oophaga sylvatica, assembly GCA_033576555.1. Lineage (NCBI taxonomy): Eukaryota > Metazoa > Chordata > Amphibia > Anura > Dendrobatidae > Oophaga > Oophaga sylvatica. The sequence goes on from JARQOD010000255.1 coordinate 174,485, forward strand.
TTACAACGAATTTACACCTTTAATTAACCCCTACAGGTGTGAAATTTTGCACACATAGACTGATGTAATTGTTTGTGCAAATCAGATAGCAAACGACATGAAAAGACATGGTTAACCCTATGTACACCAAGTGTCATTTCATGTCGGGTGCTTCTGTCTTTTCACAGAAGCCGGCTTTACCCGCAATTGAATCAGAGGATATTTTACTATGTAGAAGTGTATAAACTATACATATATGTATATATATATATGTCACAATGACATGTATATATATATATATATATATATATGTATTCTATGTGTGTATATTTAGTGTTTACAAGGAAAGAATGGGGTTTTTTTAGTTCCGATATTTTGTTCCCATAGACTTACATGGGACTTCCGGTATCGGTATCGGGTATCGCCGATATTTTAATGGTATCGGCGATACCATTCCGATTCCGATACTTTGGGATATCGGAAAGTATCGCTCAACTCTAGTGTTGACCCTTCTTCTTCAGGACCTCTGCAATTCTCCCTGGCATGCTCTCAATCAACTTCTGGACCAAATCCTGGCTGATAGCAGTCCATTCTTGCACAATCAATGCTTTCATTTTGTCAGAATTTTTAATTTTTTGTTTGTCCACCCATCTCTTGATGATTGACCACAAGTTCTCAATGGGATTAAGATCTGGGGAGTTTCCAGCCCATGGACCCAAAATCTCTATGTTTTGTTCCCTGAGCCATTTTGTCACTCCATAACTTAGGCAAATCAAACTCACATCATGCCTCAAAAGTTGCAATGTTGGAAGTGCATAATGTGGGTTGAACTTTGACAACAGCTGCAGTGCGAATGTTTGCCTTCATTTTTCTTGGCTTTTAAATAAAAGCATACAAGTAAATATAATAATACCTGAAAACCTCAGACTACAGTGAACACTTCACACAACTGTTCAATAGCTGTGAAAGCCCTCTTTGTGTAATTCTATATTCTTTGCAACCAATGTATTGGATACGGATGGAAGCATGTCACACTAATAGATTTGAATTATTTGAAATTGAATGTAGCAGCACCAATTTTAGAAAAATGACAAGGATGAGCCAGGGACAGGCACTCAGCAGAGTACACGCAGCGGTGGTTGAAGTAAGTGGAGCGGGATCTACACTCCTACCAAAAATTTAAACCTCAGACTAGAGTGAACACTGAACACAACTGTTCACTTGCTGTGAAAGGCCTTTTTGTGGACTTCTATTATGTTTGCAAGCAATGTATTGTATTTTGATGGAAGAGCGTCACACTAATAGATTTTAGTAAATTTAAAATAGAATAAAGCAGCACCAATTTTAGAAAAATGACAAGGATGAGCCAGTGACAGACACTCAGCAGAGTACAAAGCAGCGGTGGTTGAAGTAAGTGGAGCGGGATCTACACTCCTACCAAAAATTTAAACCTCAGACTAGAGTGAACACTGAACACAACTGTTCACTTGCTGTGAAAGGCCTTTTTGTGGACTTCTATTATGTTTGCAAGCAATGTATTGTATTTTGATGGAAGAGCGTCACACTAATAGATTTTAGTAAATTTAAAATAGAATAAAGCAGCACCAATTTTAGAAAAATGACAAGGATGAGCCAGTGACAGACACTCAGCAGAGTACACGCAGCGGTGGTTTAAGTAAGTTGAGCGGGATCTACACTCCTACCAAAAATTTAAACCTCAGACTAGAGTGAACACTGAACACAACTGTTCACTTGCTGTGAAAGGCCTTTTTGTGGACTTCTATTATGTTTGCAAGCAATGTATTGTATTTTGATGGAAGAGCGTCACACTAATAGATTTTAGTAAATTTAAAATAGAATAAAGCAGCACCAATTTTAGAAAAATGACAAGGATGAGCCAGTGACAGACACTCAGCAGAGTACACGCAGCGGTGGTTTAAGTAAGTGGAGCGGGATCTACACTCCTACCAAAAATTTAAACCTCAGACTAGAGAGAACACTGAACACAACTGTTCACTTGCTGTGAAAGGCCTTTTTGTGGACTTCTATTATGTTTGCAAGTAATGTATTGTATTTTGATGGAAGAGCGTCACACTAATAGATTTTAGTAAATTTAAAATAGAATAAAGCAGCACCAATTTTAGAAAAATGACAAGGATGAGCCAGTGACAGACACTCAGCAGAGTACACGCAGCGGTGGTTGAAGTAAGTGGAGCGGGATCTACACTCCTACCAAAAATTTAAACCTCAGACTAGAGTGAACACTGAACACAACTGTTCACTTGCTGTGAAAGGCCTTTTTGTGGACTTCTATTATGTTTGCAAGCAATGTATTGTATTTTGATGGAAGAGCGTCACACTAATATATTTTAGTACATTTAAAGTAGAATAAAGCAGCACCAATTTTAGAAAAATGACAAGGATGAGCCAGTGACAGACACTCAGCAGAGTACACGCAGCGGTGGTTGAAGTAAGTGGAGCGGGATCTACACTCCTACCAAAAATTTAAACCTCAGACTAGAGTGAACACTGAACACAACTGTTCACTTGCTGTGAAAGGCCTTTTTGTGGACTTCTATTATGTTTGCAAGCAATGTATTGTATTTTGATGGAAGAGCGTCACACTAATAGATTTTAGTAAATTTAAAATAGAATAAAGCAGCACCAATTTTAGAAAAATGACAAGGATGAGCCAGTGACAGACACTCAGCAGATTACATGCAGCGGTGGTTGAAGTAAGTGGAGCGGGATCTACACTCCTACCAAAAATTTAAACCTCAGACTAGAGTGAACACTGAACACAACTGTTCACTTGCTGTGAAAGGCCTTTTTGTGGACTTCTATTATGTTTGCAAGCAATGTATTGTATTTTGATGGAAGAGCGTCACACTAATAGATTTTAGTACATTTAAAATAGAATAAAGCAGCACCAATTTTAGAAAAATGACAAGGATGAGCCAGTGACAGACACTCAGCAGAGTACACGCAGCGGTGGTTGAAGTAAGTGGAGCGGGATCTACACTCCTACCAAAAATTTAAACCTCAGACTAAAGTGAACACTGAACACAACTGTTCACTTGCTGTGAAAGGCCTTTTTGTGGACTTCTATTATGTTTCCAAGCAATGTATTGTATTTTGATGGAAGAGCGTCACACTAATAGATTTTAGTAAATTTAAAATAGAATAAAGCAGCACCAATTTTAGAAAAATGACAAGGATGAGCCAGTGACAGACTCTCAGCAGAGTACACGCAGCATTAGTTGAAGAGGTAACTGGAGCGTGATCTGCACTCAAAAAAAAAAAAAAACTCACAGACTGCAGTGAACACTGAAACACAACTGTTCACTATCTGTGAAAGGCTCCTTTGTGTACTTCTATAGTGTTTGCAAGCAATGTATTGTATCAGGATGGAAGCACGTAACACTCATAGATTTTAGTTTTTTTCAATAGAATGGAGCAGCAACAATTTTAGAAAAATGACAAGGATGAGGCAGTGACACATGTTCAGCAGAGTACACGCAGCATTAGTTGAAGAAGTAACTGGAGCGTGATCTGCATTTAAAAAAAAAAAAAAATACCTCACAGACTGCAGTGAACACTGAAACACAACTGTTCACTATCTGTGAAAGGCTCCTTTGTGTACTTCTATAGTGTTTGCAACCAATGTATTGGATACAGATGGAAGCACGTCACACTATAATTTCAACTGAATGGAGCAGCAAGAATTACAGTAAAGAAAAAAATAAGTTTTGGGGGTGACACGTGCAATCCCTAAAAACAGCTTTGGGAAAGCAGAGCAAACTGCAGCGTCACCTGCACTCACACACACACCTTGCAGACTGTGAAAACAACCTGCAAGGGCAAAAGGAAGCTTTACATGCTTTTGGTAAAACCTGCCTAAAGCACAGTACACAAAATCCAATCTCTAACTGCCCCTCAGATCAGCAAGCACGTTCTGTCCCTATCGAATTCACAGCACAGGACGCAAAATGGGCGGCCCTTTTTATAGTGCATTCGACATCATTTCCACCCAAATCACAGCCTCCATTAGTTAACATGACCGCAGATACAGGAGTGCCCACACTTCTTAGGATTTTCCTCATTTGGGGACTAAAAAAACATTGCCTCTCAAAGATTAAGGGGAAACCCCATTCCGGGATCATATAAGGAAAAAATCGAACCAATATCAAAGCCGATACAGCGAAATCGGCCGATACCCACACTTTCGGGATCGGAATGCTCAACTCTAAACACACACAAATACATTACAGCATAGATAAGCATATCTTGCAAATTGTATACCCCAGGGACACAAAAAATTGGGGAAAGAATTAAAGGGTTTTTGTCCTAAGTGGGGGACGTAAAGGGGTGACAGGGGGCGTAGGCAAATCCCCATTGGGCAATTTTTGAAACAACACATGCTTTGATGACCTCATGAGGGTTGGCTCACCACGAAACAGACTGAGAACCCGCCTTTTGCCACAAATGCCAAAGGCACACTCCTCCGGCACCTGGACCCGTAGCGCAAGTTGAAAATCCGCGACGGGGGTCAAGGTGTCGTCGTGGATAGGACACACATTTCCCAAAACGGAAGGCCCTCCCCAAATACAACATATGGGCAGGTTCTAGATTTGGGGCCAGGGAAATTGCCGTCTGGTGTAGGGGGCAACTAGTTATTTCGAAGCGCCGACCCCCTAAAGGAAGAATTGAAGACCTAAGTCTCCGTTCTCCATAGGCCACAATGTCTACAATTATAAACCTGTAGTTACGTCAACCAAGCCAAAAGCACAAACAGAAAAATATTTTTTATATTATAAATTTGGGGAAACCCTAGTTCGGGGGGGGCTTACGCCACGGATGTCTTCCTTCAAGGGGTCCTATACAAATTTTGGGGAAAGGCTTCTCCTCAAAACCCCTGGGAATCCTCTTCCAGCTTTCATTTTGGTCAGG